>BHFT01009428.1:40922-69404 GCA_004320025.1 Laticauda laticaudata
GTTTTACTCCCAAAAGGCTTCTCTGGGGCCCAGGAAGACAAAAAATGGAGCGCAGACAGGGTGCAGGGCAGACACACACATACACACCACGTGGCCCTTTTTGACTCCTAGGCCTCAGGAAAGCCTCCTGGGCGAAACAATAAGACAGCAAGGAGGATCCTGATCATAGGAACAGCTGATCGTCAAAAGTGGGGGGGGGGAGAAATATTTTGAATGATGGGAGGAGGAGAATGCAGTCAGCCATGTCGGACATACGTGATAAGGACTGACTGGGCAGGGAGGGGAGGCACCAGCCAGGAGCACGATTTGCCAGTTCTCCGAACTGCGCACAATCATAATAACTGGTTCTGTAGAACCGGTCCGAACCATAGAATCCCACCCCTGAGCATGATGGCTGGTGGATTCTGGGACTTGGTCCACACAAACTTGACAAAGTTGAGAAACACTGAGGTAAGACATCTGAATGACCACTACTGCAAATACAAAGCTGTCAAGACAACTTTTTTCTCTATTTGTTCTTGTGTCTGTCTACATCTTTCTTTTTTTTTAGTTTTAAAAAAGTTGCAGAGTCTAGTAGGACCTTTCTCTAAATCAGCTACAATTTATGATTATTATATGACTGTCTATGAAGACAGATCACTCTACCTCAATGCAACATGGAGATTTATATTTATATTTCACATTTTGGAACCACCCATCTTCAGTTGTACTGAACTTGTAGTCCAATATATCAGGTACCAACATCATTAGGTTGGTGAAGAATGGATTAGGGGATCCATGGTTGGGGAAACCCAGACAAAATCCCAATTCTATTGGTAAAATTCATCTGTCTGTCTGTCTTTCTGTCTGTCTATCCATCCATCCATCCATATCTATGTATCTACCAACCTATCATCTACCCTGTTTCTCCAACAATAAGGCCTCCCCCAATAGGAAGTCCCAGCATATTTTATAGGCATGAAATGAAATTAAGCCCCTCCCCCAAATTAAGGCCTATATTAAAGCATGCGTAATGGGGGTGAATGGTGGGGGGGGGGGGCTTGCCGGTAGGAAGTACTTTTGTTGCACACCCGGATATGGTGCTGCTTGCATTGACCCCAATACGAAGTGCCCTACCAATGCCGAGGTCAACATCCAAGCCGTCGCCGCCCGCCCGCCTGAAGATGCAAGGGGGGGGAAATTAAGTCACCCCCGAAAAGACGGCCTAGCCATTTTTTCGGTGCTCAAAAAAAAATAAGACCCGGCCTTATTATATGAGAAACACGGTATCATATCCAACACGCGATCCTCTTATTATCCCACAACAGCAATCCTGTGAAGCAGGTTGGGCTGAAAGATAGATGATTAGTTTACTATGGAAATGCATTTGCAGGGGCTTTGTCTGAACTGATTAAGGGTACTGTAGCCCCCATAGACATTGGACACAAACTCATAATACAGTTCCACCATAAACCTAGGCTTAAAAAGGACAATTATTGTGTTCATTTTATGTAATCTGTCCAAGCAAATAAACTACATCATCCCATCATATGATGATCTGATTAAAAAAAAAAAAAAAGGTAATGCCTAGATTCCCAAAGAGCAAGGTGTGGTGAGAGTTTCTTCGTTTAACCAGTTTAGTGTAGAGGAATGAAAGTTGGTGGGTGTGGCAGAGGAAGGTGGGATTCAAAAAGTTTTACTACCGGTTCTGTGGGCATGGCTTGGTGGGCGTGACAGGGGAAGGATTCTGCAAAATCTCCATTCCCTCCCCATGCCTCTAACTTGCTCTCTAGTTCTCCTGTGCTGGGCAACAAAAGAAGACCCAGCCGATCAGCTGGGACTCAATGGGAGGCAGAGAATAGATGGGGGCAGGGCCAGCCAAAGGTGGTATTCCAAACTACTCAAAATTTCCACTACCGGTTCTCCAGAACTGGTCAGAACCTGCTGAATACCACCTCTGGCTGAGACCCAGAAGATTCAGGTTCAAGATCCCATCCACTATGTCATCTCACTGGGTGACTGTTCTTCAACTTTGACAACTTTTAAGATAGTGGACTTCATCTCCCACAATTTCCTAGCCATGGTGAGGTTGAAGTCCACATGTCTTCAAGCTGCCCAGGTTGAAAAATACTGCATCACTCAGTCAAGGTCCTGCCCAGCCTGTTTTTCCAACCGACATCAGAGGGTGGGTGTTGTGAGGAGAGCATGTCAGAAATAAATAATAATAGCATATAGCCTGGTCCTTAGCTGGGGGGAAAAATAATCTCAGAGCAGCTTGAGGGTCCATAAAGAAGAAGATGCCTCCCTTTCACAGATCCAACGGTAAAGGAAGTCCTTAACTTAGGACTAGACTTGAGCCCAAAATTTCTGTGGCTAAACAAAACCATTGTTAAATGAATTTTGCCCATTTTACAGCCTTTCCTGCCACAGTTGTTAAGCGAATCACTGCAGTTGTTAAATTGGTAGCACAGTTGTTAAGTGAGTCTGGCTTGTCCATTGACTTTGCTTGTTGGAAGATCACAGAAGTTGATCACAGATAACAGATAATCAGAGTTGGAAATGACCTTATAGGTCATCTCGTCCAACCCCCTCGCCCAAGCAGAAGACTCTACACCATTTCTGACAGATGGGAGTCCAATCTCTTCTTGAAAGTCTCAAGTGATGAAGCTCCCACAACTTCCGAGAGCAACTTCTGTTCCATTGGTTGATTGTTCTCACTGTCAAAAAGTTTCTCCTTATTTCCAGGTTAAATCTCTCCTTGTTCAGTTTCCATTCATTGTTCCTTGTCTGGCGTTTGGGTGCTTTAGAAAAAAAAAATTATTTGATTTTTATTTATTTGATTTGTCAATCGCTTACAAGATAAGAGGTATAAGTAAAAACATGAGTAAGATTATAGGAAATAGGTATGAATAAATGGGGACAATAGGACAGGGATGGTAGGCACGATTGGTGAACTTATGCACGCTCCTTACAGACCTCTCAGGAATGGGGTGAGGTCAATAGTGGATAGTTTGAAGTTAAAGGAGTGTGGGTTAGAGGATGTAACAACAGAGCCCGATAGTGTATTGTTGTGATATCGCTTGGCCCCTTCCTCTCTGTGGCAGCCCCTCAAATATTGGAAGACTGCTATCATGTCTCCCCTATCATGTCATGTCACATGACACTGCAATTGATATAAATATGAGTCAGATGGTTCAGCGGTCGTAAATATGAAAAATGGTCATGTCACTTTTTCCAATACCATTATAACGTTGAATGGTCACTAAGTGAAGGTTGTAAGTCAAGGACTACTTGCATAGCTAAATAGTACTTCAATATTCAGGGGCAGTCTACCTCAGATGATACAACACAAAAAAAGGGGTTGCTTTCAGGACTTGCTTGTTGAGAAAGCATCAAAACTGGACTGGAAGGCAGGCTAAAGAGAGCCATTTGGATCCAATCAAAAATAGTCCTTTTCTTGCTGAATCTCTGTTTTATTAATGGCAGGAGAGCATTCCTCCATCAAAGACAACAACATTCCAGAGCCAGCATTCTGCCCTGTCAGCGGCTCATCCTCCCTTAATTTTGTTCACCCTTCTGGAGACACATTGCCTCTAGCAGCTTTGCTGTTGCCGACCAGTTCTGGGCCTCCATCCTGGTTTCCTGCAGTTCTTTGAAAAAAACGGGGATCACCCAATTCATCTTCCAAAACCCACACGCCAAATCCCGTAAAGTCCTATAGGGGAAGGAACAAGGATCAAGAGGTGTCTGGGGTTTCAGATCGAGGAGTCCCTGGTGTAATCTTGAGAGACAGGAGGAAGAGGCACGGCCTAGATAGACAAAATTTGAGTCAGAACGTGGAAGATTATGGAAAGCATCCATGACAAAGGGACTCTTACTCTCCCCAGTTTTTATAAGAGTAAAAGTGAGGCACAGGGGTGGGATTCAAATTTTTTAACAACTGGGCATGGCTTGTTGGTCATGTGACTGGCTGGGTGTGGCCAACTCAACATCACTCACATCGAGTACGCATCTCCTCGCCTGGCCTCTCATGACTGTGGGATGCTGCAAACAGTCGTAAGTATAAAAAATGGTCATAAGTCACTTTTTCATGCCATTGTAAGTCTGAATGGTCACTCACACAAGCAAAGTACTAGCAAAAGAGGGGGAAAAAAAAACTCCAGAGAGGTTCCTGAGACAGAAAGTCTAGTCCTGCCAAGAATGTAATAGTTTAACGGAAAGGCAGTTTCTGTAAGCAACACCAGAATGTTTCCTTCCTGCCTTCCTTACAGGATTAGGCCAGTAATTCTTCTAACAACCGTTCTCCGAACTGCTTAGAATGTTAACCGGTTCTAGTGAATAGGTATGAACTTGTAGAATCCCACCCCTGGTGAGGCAGAGGTGGTATTCAGCCGGTCTTGACCCGTTCTGGAGAACCGGTAGTGGAAATTTTGAGTAGTTTGGAGAACCGGCAAATACCACCTCTGACAAGCCCGCCCCCATCTATTCTCTGCCTCCCGAGTCCCAGCTGATTGACTGGGTCTTCTTTTGTTGCCCTGCACAGGAGAACGAAGCTGGAAAGCAGATTTGTGGGGTGGGGAGGGAAGGGGGATTTTGCAGTAACCTTCCCCTGCCACGCCCACCAAGACACACCCACAGAACCAGTAGTAAAACAAATTGAATCCCACCACTGAAGCGAGGGCAGGAGGGACCCTTTCGTAAGATTGATGTTAGCCTTGTGAGGTAGTCCAGACAAGAAGCACAGCCAGGAATTCTAGCTTTATTTTTATTTTTTTTTGTAATATTATTACAAAATCTTGCAAGTCTGGAAGAACAGTCCCACCCCTCACTTTTCCTTTTCTGAAAACTGGGGGGGGGGTCCCTTCAGAGATACTTTCACCACTCCTTGTCTTTTGGACTCCAATTATATTTATCAGACCACTGTCCACACTGTGGGTCTTCCTCCTTCCTCTGAAGGTCATTCCCACATACCATTATTAATGGTTACTTTATGGGAGAGTCCCAGGAACAGTGAGAAGATAGAAGAGGAGAATGTTTGTGGCACAGGGTTGAATTGTGGGGTCCTTGGTGTTCTCTGAACTTGGTTGTTTTCTTGCAAATGTTTCATTGCCCATCTAGGTAACATCATCAGTCCTAGCATAAATGACTTCTAGTTTGGCAATGAAATTTCTGCAAAAAAACAACCAAGGTCAAAGAACACCAAGGATCACACCTAAAGAAGAGTTAGGAAAGATATTCCCTTTACAAATAATGAACACCAGAGGGAGTTGCTCCAGGCCAGGAGAACTTGCAACCATCAGTAACTGCAGTAGCGCTTCCCAAATGTGAGTAAATTATCTAAAATTAGATCAAAGTGGCTTTTTTTTCCTTTGGGTAATGACATGTGAACCCAATAACCATAGAGAAATTTAAATTGAATTAAAGATTGCCACATGTTTGTGGAGCTTCTCAGTCATCCAAGTCATGGTTGTCTCAAAGGCACTTTATCAAGAGGCAACTGGATTTTCTTGTTTTTCTCTGAAGACGTTTCACTTCTTGTCCACGAAGCTTCTTCAGCTCTGACTGGATGGTGAAATCTTCCATTCCCCACCATCCAGTCAGAGCTGAAGAATCTTCTTGGATGTGAAGCAAAACGTCTTCAAAGAAAAACAAGAAAGTCCACTCGCCTTTGGAATTGCCACGCATACGAAAATCTATTCGAAAATCTCCCAAAGCATTCCTGTGGTATTACGGTTGAAATTGTTGAAATTGCCAATGGTCATTTGTTGAAATGACTTCAAGGCCATTCAATGAGATTGTTTTTGTATTACAGATAGTCCTCGAGTTACGATCATTCATTCAGCAACAGTTCAAAATTAACGACGGTGCTGGAGGGACTTTTGACCAATCCTTAAAGTTCTGTCAGACTTTCTGACAAGTGGTTTGGGGTATTTGAAGAAAACATTTGGGAAGAACCAACCGAGAGCAACCCTCAGTACCCAAAGTGTTCTTGAGAGTTTGCTCGCCGCACCCCTGTATGGTTTGCTCCTTGGAACCTTCCAGTCATTTTTTATATATTTCCCTTCACAAAGTGTCCTTTTAACAATATGAACTTTGGTTTCCTGAACAATAATGTCAGTTTCTCCATTCCACTTTGTTTTCTAGGACACTCCCTTGTTTCTAGCCTTCGTCCCCAAATAGTCTTTTGCTCTGGAGAAAAAATGTGGAAGGTGCTGCTTTTAAAAATGTTTACAGAGAGCAGGGATGAACTTCCAGATTTAATTTCCATCTCTCTGGAATTAATATAAAAATCAAACTAAAATTCAGCAAAACGAAAGGGAGATATTGTGAATGTGGCCACAATGTAGGTTTAGTTGCTTTTCTTTTACTTTTTTTCCCCTTATTCCATTCCTCTAATTTCATTGGCTATTTCAGCTTTCTATTCTACATTTTCTATTTACCATAACTGATTTCCTCATTTGTTTGCATCTGAGGTAGACTGCCTCTGAATACTGAAGTTCCATTTAGCTATAATGCTGAACCTGTGAAAAGCAGGGGTGATCCCCAAGCTGCATCATCTGAGGTAGACTGCCTCCAAATACTGAAGTTCCATTCCCTTTAATTAGGAACTTATGGAAGGCAGGGACCTTCTTCTGAAGATGGGGTGTCCTTAGAGGGGTCAAAAAAATTAAGATGAAGGCGACAACCTTTTGAACAAAATCCTGCCCCCTTTTTATGTGACTCTTCTATGGACACCTGAAAGTGTCCAACTGCTGTTAGCTGAATTATTTGCAGGACTGTCATTATTTCTGCCTGTCCAGTATGAACTGAGAGGGTCACCACGCACATCCCTGAAGAGGAGATTCCAAAATACAAGGCACACATATGAAAGAAAAATTGAGGTTTCACTTTGGTTCAGTCATTAAAAAGAACAGGCTAGAAAGTGGGAGGCACTGAACTCTTGTTGTGCCTTAGTTCTGCTTTAGGCATGGAAACAGCTAGATGGTCTTAGGCCAACCGCTCTCTCTTAGCCCTGGGAAAAAAGAAGGCAAGAACAAGCATCTTCTGAAAAATGTAGAAAAGAAAATTGCAGGGATTTGTCCAGGCAGTCAATAGGCATCAAGACTGCCGCAAAGCCAATAATAGTAAAACGTGATTTGAATGTAATCCCAAAACACACAAAGCACCATGTAAACACAATCAGCATTGACAAAATCCTCACCAATATACAGCTTTTGCAAAAGGCAGCTTTTCTTTAACAGCTTACATCCTGTGATGATACCTTTAACTTCATCAAACAACAATATCTGCCTGTCTCAGGTTTTTGGTAGGACTCATCAGTGAACAAAAGTACCAAAACCAGTGTAAACATGTGTCTGTGTGACCAACCATAATAATAGTAAGATGTTTGAATTTGTGCTTCCAAACTGGGATTGCAGAGCCACCTCTGTGCCCAACTGTTTGTTTTCTTCAAATCCAAAAGACTTAATAATATGCAATTCTCTGTTATATATGCATTCCTAATTTCCAATTTAGGCTACCAAAATATGAAAAAGGCCAAATTTGTGTTTCTGAGGGGAAAAAGGCCTGGCTGTGTTTTTACCCTGGGACTCCATCTAGAAAGGCTCTTCTTTTTATAATCTATCTGATCATCGATTCTTTTTACAATATTACTCCCATTCTTCTTAATGTAAGACTCTCTCCTCCAAATCTCTCTTTGGATGTTGACAGTCCTGATGATCTAGAAAAGGGGTTTCCAACCTTGGCAACTTTAAGTCTGGAGGACTTCAATTCCCCAGATTTGCTGGCTGGGGAATTCTGGAAGTTGAAGTCTGCCAGGCTTAGAGTTGACAAGGTTGGAGACCCCTGATCTAGAATGTCTTTTGAGCTGAAATGTTTGGAATCTGTTCTTATTCCTTTTTTGTTTTATGTTTCTAGGTTTTATGATACAATGCCTGCAACTTTCCACCTCAACTGAAGAGAGCATATCACTGAGCTTATCACTAAGAGAGCTTATCATTGAGGCCATTTGCACCAAGGCAAATTTCCTGTGTGTCCAATCACACTTGGTCACGAAAGAATTCTATTCTATTCTATTCTATTCTATGGTGGGATTCATTTATTTATTTTTTACTACCGGTTCTGTGAGCGTGGCTTGGTGTGCCTGACAGGGGAAGGACACTGTAAAATCTCCAGTCAGAGGTGGGATTTGCCAGTTTTCTGAAGTACTCACAATTTCTGCTATCGGTTCTCCAGAACCGGTCAGAACCTGCTGAATCCCCCCCCCCCCCGATTCTATTCTATTCTAATCTGTTCTATTATCTTGTAATCTTCAACTTATGGAGTTGAAGCCCAAATGGAGCCCAAAATTTCCATCGCTAAGCAAGGCAGTTGTTAAGTGAATTTTGACCCATTTTATGATCTTTCTTGCCACAGTTGTCAAGTGAAATCACTGCAGTTGTAACATGATTGCTCAGTGAATCTGGCTTCCCCACTGACTTTGCTTGTCAGAAGGTCTTCCTTCCCAAATCAATATTATCCTTTAAGGCAACTGAGTTGGGGGTACTGTACCTTACTGTACCATCCGCCTTCTCACTCCTTTAGACCCCAGAACCACTCTACATTTAAGTAACACCAATGCCCCCATTATAACATCTTGATTTTACAAGTTTTTAAAAAAATATTTTAATGACTTATCATATTTTAATATTAACTATGCTCAGTGAGGGGGTATGGTGGCTCAGTGGTTAAAAGAACACTGAGCTTGTCAGTTGGAAAGCTGACAGCCTGGGTTCGAGACCCAAGTGTTGCATGATGGGGTGAGCTCCCGTTACTTGCCTCATTCCTGCCCACCTAGCTGTCCAAAAGCAAGTAAATGCAAGCAAATAAATAGGTACCACTTCGGTAGGAAAGTAACAGCATTCCATGTTCCTTTGGTGTATAGCCATGCTGGCCACATGGCCACCGAAAACATCTTTGGTCAATGCTGGCTCCCTTAGCCAAGAAACAGAGATGAGCACTGCATCCTAGAGTCAGACACGACTAGACAAGGGAAACCTTTACAATTTTTATGAACGAAGATGTCAGTTCTTTCACTCAGTTTCTAAGTTTTTGTTATGCAACTTAGAATTTATGGTTCTTTGAATGTTAATATGGTTTTATTTCCTGTTTTATCTCAGTTTTTTTTTCTTTAAATGATTTTTAAAAGTTTGGTAAGTTACCTTGAGTAACTTTTGCTATCAGAGGAAAAAAATGTCCTTCTGACATGAAACTCCTGCCAATTCCCCCTTTGTTAAGAAAAATCTTCCTCCTTCTTCAGTGTAACAACTCTGAAAGGAGACACTGTTTGCTTTGCCCCGATTTGCTTTTGACCCACATTCATCTGCAATTTATTTTCCCATCTTGTTTCCTCCTTCCAGTTTCTTTCTCTTACGGGGAGGAGACAATGTGAAGAAGTATCTGTCAAGGAGTGGCCATGAGATGGGGAGTTTACCTGGACAGGTGTGTGCTGATTCACTTTCCTTTTCCTCCAGTTCCTCAGTTTGACTCGGAATCCCAGCAGATGCTGGTTGCGTGTAGCACTGGAGACCATGTGGGGTTCAAGAAACGGGAGCCTTTCTTATGACCAGTATCCTGAGGCTGGGCTGGAGCATCCTGTCATCTGTAACCCTCAACTCAAACAGGCTGGCTCAAGGGTGTCTCTCTTTAAATACACGCCACCATGGCAGGTCTTCTGTGCAGCTCTGGGGTCCAAGTTGCAGGTAAGAAGATTAAGATCAAAGTGTGGCTATTAGCAAATTCCTCCAAAGTGTGTTTGTTTATATCTCACCTGTATCACCTTTTCAAATAACTCAAGGCAGCAAACATTCAACATAGTAATTCTGTGAGGAGAGTTGGTCTGAGAGAGAGCAACTGGCCCAAAGTCACCCAACTGGCTTTCCTAGCTAAAGTGGGATTTGAACTCTCAATCTCCTGCTATCTAGCCTGCTGTCTTCACCACCAGACCAAACTGACTCTCCGTTTTCATTAGTTTGAAGTTTGAATGGTGTTGAAGGAAAACAGCAGTGCTTATAGAAGGGGGTTGGAGGGTGTCGCTAAGAAAGCTACTTCATATGAGCATTACTTGAAAATCTTTTTTTTTTAACTGTGTGTGTGTTTAATTAACTCTGTTTAATTTTGATCAAATTTAAATCTGAGTTAGATTGTATCATTGTTGGTATGGTCCACTTCTTTGTCCTGGCCATGCCCACTTTGGGGGATGCTATTCTGACTACCACTCTCTCCCTGCTGCCTTCCACAGTGCAGGGTTGGCACTGGTCCCATCTTAGCCTCCCAGGAGTCCTGTGAGGTAGATTCTTCCTGTTTTCTGGTTGTTTCTCTTTTTCCATGTTGGAGCCAGGCGGAATGATAAATTGTTGTTCATCATTCAGAATTCTCAAAAACCTGGGGTGTCAAACTCACGGCCTGCGGGCTGGATGCATCACGTGCTGGTCCTGCCCCCACCTAGTTTAGCAAAGGGGAAAAAAGTCCCGATATGTCACATGATGCCACCGTGATGAATTTGACACAGAGGTGGTATTCAGCAGGTCTGACCAGTTCTGGAGGACCGGTAGCGGACATTTTGAGTATTTAGAAGAACCGGCAAATACCGCCTCTGACTGGCCCCGTCCCCTTCTATGCTCTGCCTCCTGAATCCCAGCTGATCGCCTAACTCTTCTTTTGTTGCCCTGCACAGGAGAACGGAGCTGGAAAGAAGGCTAGTGGGGTGGGGAGGGAATAGGGATTTTACAGTATCCTTCCCCTGCCACGTCCACCAAGCCATGCCCACAGAACCAGAAGTAAAAAATTTTGAATCCCACCACTGGTTTGACACCCCTGCTCTAAAGTGTTAAAGAGTAATAGTAGTTTTAAATAACAGTTGAAGGACTAGGTTTGATGAGACATTGTTGAAGTTTCCTAGATGCTTAAAGCATCCATCTGTCAGATATTCCCACCTGGATCTGGCTGTAGGTATGGAGGTATTCAGAGAGGGAATTCTCATTCCTATATTAGGGAATAACGTTCTTATATGATTGTTCACAAGCAGTGGTTCCTCAGGATAGACTGCTTTAAAGCATGCAGGTTCTAATCCAACCATCTGGAAGAATCCCACCCCTGTTTGAAGGGTTCCTAAGCAACCGGTTGTAAATCAAGGACTACAAATAGAAAATAGAAGCCTCTAGAAAGCACGACGACGGCATGGTTTTAAACCTGAAGGTCCTTTCATCCAATCTTGATTGCCATTGTTGAATTCTGCCTTTGTTGGGGGGAGCTGAGACCCGATTAAACAAGCACACATCCCATTTTATTCTCACAATAAACCTAGAAAAAGTCACTTTGAACCAGTGACCTAATTGATCACTGAGCATGCATTGCAACCCGAATAAAGGTGGCATTGTTTTCCTTTCAGGACACTGGCTGAACTTTATAGATGGGTTTTCTAATGAAACTGAGTAATCTTGCTGCATTGTTGAAGTTTGGGTCTAGTCCAGTGTTTCTCCATCTTAGTCATTTTAAGATGCATGGATTTCAGCTTCGGAGAATTCTGGGAGTTGAAGTCCATACGTCTTAAAATGGTTAAGGTTGAGAAATGCTGGCCTAAGAAGCCACTTGCTGCTCCATGACTCAAGGGAGGCATCAGCTTTTCAGTGGTCAGTTCTTGATGTAATCCACAGTCTACTTAATTGCTGTTCAGTTGCTTCCAACCAGAAGTATCTGCCAGGTGGGGTCAGAAAAACCCAAGATGGTGGCCATGATCATGTGATCAAAACCTGGCTCTTTTTATGTGTGTCATAACACACTAAAGAAAGGACAGGGCTTCGATTGCATGATTGTGGTCAAGGTTTTTATTTTCTTGATGTATATAAAACAGCTGGCTGAGGAACTCTGGGAGTTGAAGTCCATCAGCGTTAAAGTTGCCAAGGTTGGAGGCCCCTGCTGTAGTATATTGTAAACCACTCTAGCTGTCTAAATTCAGCTCCCAGAGTAGCTTCTTGTTCACTGTAAAAGTTCCTCCAAAGTATAACCAGATATTTTGACCCAACTCATAATCATCAATATGCCCCATTTTAGTGATATCTATACAATCAAAGGACTTAATCTAGTTACAGAAACCTCTTGCTCTTCAGCAATATGTGGCAGCAGCCAAAAAAAAGCTGATACAACCCTTGTCCCAACGGTGCTTTTTCAGGAGGCAACTTCTTGTTTTTTCTTTGGAAGACATTTTGCTTCTCCTCCAAGAAGCTTCTTTAGCTCTAACAGGATAGCGGGGAATGGAACGATTTATATAACCAGAAAGTCCAGTTGTCTCTTCGAAAAAAAAAAAAAAAAGCACCTTTGGGATATCCTGTCAGAGCTGAAGAAGCTTCTTGAATGAGAAGTGAAACATCTTCAAAAGAAAAAACAAAAAAGCCTAGTTTTTTCCTGAAAAAGCACCTTTGGGACAACTATGACCTGGTTGACTGAGGATCAGTGCTGCTATTCCACCGGTTGGACCTGGTTCTGGAGTACTGGTAGTGTTAAAGATCAGCTGAAACCGAACCAGTTCTGTCTGATGAGCTGCTGTTGGGTCTGCCTGCCCGGGCTCCCATACTGACCTTTATTCCCTGCTTTTGAAGTGCAGCTACTTTGTACGGCACAGTAGATTGCCATGTGTCAGCTGCTGAAGCTACACGGAGAGTGTAGGTTTGCAGGGAGTGAGTAGGAAAGCCTTTGCGAATGTGGAAAGTGCGCATTTGGTACGCACACGCAAAGTATGTGCATGCACACAAAATGCACCCACCAAGCCACACCCAACGAACCGGTGGTAACCTATTTTGAAACCCACCAGGATGGCTGAGAATCTCTACAGACTGATACAATCCTTGCTTGTATAAATAGAGACATAGAATCAAAATCACATGAAGTATTAGTACTGCTTTACAAATCCTTAGCAAGGCTACACCTGGAATACTGCATCCAGTTTTGGTCACCACGTTACAAAAAAAGATGTTGACATTTTGGGAAAAGTGCAAAGAAGAGCAACTGAGATGATCAAGGGTCTGGAAACAAAAACATATGAAGACAAAAACATATGTAGGTATTGGGTTGGTATGGCGAGTCTAGAGAAAGGAAAGACGAGGTGGGGACATGATAGCAGTATTCCAGTATTTGAGGGGCTGCCTCAAGGAAGAGGGAATCAACTTATTTTCCAAAGCACCAAAAGGCAGGACAAGAAACAATGGTTTGAAATTAATCAAGGAGAGAAGCCATGTGGAATTGAAGAGAAACTTCCTAACAGTGAGAACCATTAACCAGTGGAATTTCTTGCCTTCAGAGGTTTTGGGTGCTTCATCACTGGAGGTTTTTAAGAAAAGACTGAACATCCACCTATCTGAAATGATGTAGGATCTCCTGCTTGAGCAGAGAATTGGATGAGAAGACTTCCAAGGTCCCTTCCGGCTCTATTCTGATTGATTGATCCTACATCCCTTTTGTGATTACTTCTTGGTAAACCTCTACATGGTACAACACTGGGTTACATCAGGCAAATGCCTCCCCAGAACTAAAATGGCTTGTCTGGTCTGAACATCTTGTGAGGGTTTGTTGAGGTTCCTCATCTCTCAAGACAGTGTTTCTAAATGTTGGCAGCTTGAAGATGTCTGGATTTCTACTCCCAGAATTCCCCAGCCAGCATTTTCCACCCCCAGCCAGAAATTCTGGGAGTGGAAGTCCACACATCTTCAAGCTGCCAAGGTTGGGTTCATCGCTTGAGAGAAGCAAGCAGTTTAGGGTAAATAACAGGCTTTGTCAGCAATTGCCTTCCCCTCTCTTTGAAACGAGCTATCTCTGGAAGCATTGCTTCTGGTGGGGCAAAGTGAGGCAGCCGGGCTTGGTGCTAAATTTTGAAAAGTAATGGCATTGCCTTTTGATGCCACTCTGGCTGCCTATCTTATGCTTGTTATTCATGCTCTGTTATTCATCACTCAAAGTCTGATCAGATTGGAGTGTGGGCAAAGATTATTCATAAATGTTTCTGCCTGAGTTGCTGGAAGTGGATGCTACAATATTAAGAGTGTTTGTAAGAGAAAGCCTGAATGTGTGAACAATGCAATCATGAGAAGTAGTTGGTGTATCTCTTAATGGCAGAGGTCCCCAAACTTGGCAACTTTAAGACTGATGGACTTCAGCTCCCTGGGAGTTGAAGTCCACAAGTCTCAAAGTCAGATGTGGTATTCAGCAGGTTCTGACCAGTTCTGGAGAACTGGTAGCGGAAATTTTGAGTAGTTCAGAGAATCGGCAAATCCCATCTCTGACTGGCCCTGCCCCCATCTATTCTCTGCCTCCCGAGTCCCATCTGATCGGCTGGGTCTGCTTTTGTTGCTCGGCACAGGAGAATGGAGCTGGAAAGCAGGTTAGTAGGGTGGGAAGGGAATGCCACGCCCACCAAGACACACCCACCAAGACATGACATGCCCACCAAACCACGCCCAAAGAACCAGTAATACAAAAAAATTGAATCCCACCAGTGCTTAAAGTTGCCAAGTTTGGGGACCTCTGTCTTACGGGTTGCAGTGAAACTAGGAGACCTCACCTGAACTATATCTTCAACTATGGGAGTTAAGTTTTATGCTCAGGTGTTCATGCAACTCTTATCCCCAAACTTATTAAATCTATTGAAGAATCTAGCAGCTGCTTTCTCATATTAAACACATTAATCCTCAAATTATGATCAGTTGTTTAGCCGCTGATATTACAATGGACTCCCAAAAAGGTACTTACAATCCAATTTCAAAGTTATGACAGATGACCCACCTCTGCAGTCATATGATCACATTTTGGATGGTTGGCAACTGGCTCACCTTTACAGATGTCTGTAGCATTCCATGATCATGTGACCATGACTTTTGACATTTTTTGGCAGTTTCTGTTCATTTACTGCCTGTTTCCAGCAAAAAAAATTGCCCCTGGGTATAACGGATTCACTTAATCTCTGCAATATTCGGACACTGAACATTGAATACTGAACTGTGGGGTTTGCTTAATGACAACTGCAAAAAATGTGATAAGATTGGATCTGTTCACAGGGTGATTCACTTAACAACCTCAATAACTTACAGCCATAATTCTATACTCAAATTATAGTCTTAAGTCAAGGACTACCCGATAGTGCTTGTACAGTTATGAAAAACTGGCTAGTGAATGGTTCAGTGTACATTATATGAACTGAGAACATGGACTGATTTGTTATGTCAGTACAGAGATTTGGAGCCATCCATCTTTTGAACTCAACCTACAGAGACTGGCAGAAACTGCTGGAGGGATGGAAGAGCAACTCCTTATATCTTCAACCACCATTGATCAAGAGCCATCAGGCTAAAAGGATAAGAAGAGCTTTCAAGCCACTTGAGTTTAGATATTTATTTGGTAAATATCTAAATATATTTGGTAATATACTAAATATCTTAGTAGGATGCTGTAATCAATCACGACCATGTTGAGACATGCTTTATTGGTCTTCAATTTCCTAAACCGAGTTAGCTAGCAACTTCTAACTTCTAACTGACCTTGTCTGATCCTGAACAGAACACTAACCAAGATTAGATGTGGTTAGCAGTTGCATCAGAAACCATTGAGACATCCCAAGACTGTAGATCAGTTGAAAAAACATTCAGAGTTCACCAGAGTTGGATGGCCAATAAATTTAGATACATATTTACATACAAATACATAAATTACATACATAGCATACATTACATATATGGTACATACATACATACTTATGCAGCAGCACATTACTTCCATATAACTACCATGTAAATGATATAGACATGCACATGAAATGACCAATTTACCTTCATAGAAAGTTAGAATATTCTATATTTATTTGTTGCCATCTAAATGATCATCTGGATATTTGCAATCCAATTCTGGGAATTGAATCTTATATCCACTTAACATCAGAAGGCTTGCATTAATTCCTGCCAAACGATTGTTTTGGTTTGACACGTTTTAAGGTTGGTTAATTCAGTTTTATCAGAAATCAAAGAACCGGTCCCAGGATCTTGCAGGGCGATCTTAGCAACTCAGTTTCTACGGTTAATGAAACCTGGGGTTCTTTAAATATATCGCGTTACATCTGATGCGCCTTTTGGCTGGAATCATGGTCAAGAGATCTGAAGGACAAGAAGTTGGGGAGTTACTATCTCACAAAACTTTGGTAGCAAAGCAGCATTTTTTGTGGCAAGGTGGGGAGGGTGTGAGGCCTCGTCCTGTGGGAATTTTTAAAAAGTTCTTCAAGAATTGTTGGGCTGCAAAAAAATAAAAATGAAAGCAATCTAGTTTCTATTGGGCCATAAAAATGCAGCTGTCTCAAGGGTGGTGCCTGATGTTTTCAGCAGTAGCTGTGGACTTTGCTTTGTACATGCCATTAAAATGAGATTTACAGGGTCATCTTCTGGCACCTAACACGTTTTCCTTTGTCATAAAGAAATGTTCTGGGAATTTAGCTGACACACACCTATTCTTTCCTGGATCTGGGGTATCTTGGGGTAAGATTGGACTACTTTGAACCACAATGTAAAAAAAGATGTTGAGACTCTAGAAAGAGTGCAGAGAAGAGCAACAAAGATGATTAGGGGACTGGAGGCTAAAACATATGAAGAACGGTAGCTGGAACTGGGTATATCTAGTTTGATGAAAAAAAGGACTAGGGGTGACATAATAGCAATCTTCCATTATCTCAAGGGCTGCCACAAAGAAGAGGGAGTCAAGCTATTCTCCAAAGCTCCTGAGGGAAGCAATGGATGGAAACTAATTGAGGGAGAAAAGCAACTTAGAACAAAGGAGAATTTTTCTGACAGTTAGAACAATTAACTGGTGGAACAACTTCCCTCCAGAAGTTGTAAATGCTCCAACACTGGAAGTTTTTAAGAAGAGATTGGATAACCATTTTGTCTGAAATGGTGTAGGGTTTCCTGCCTAAGTAGGGGGTTGGACTAGAAGACCTCCAAGGTCCCAACTCCGTTAATTGCAGCAGGCTCTAAGAAAGAGGGTCCTGAATGTATAAGCAGTCCTTGATAAATATACACAAATACCTCAGAGGATAAATGGGTATATGGCACCCCTCCATCCTTGCCAGGGCAAATATAGCAAAAGTCCTAGTGATAGAATGCATAGGCACAGGTAATCCTTGACTTACAACAGTTTGTTTAATGACTGTTCAAAGCTACAATGGCAGTGAAAAAAGTGACTTAAGACTGTTTTTCACACTTACGACTGTTGCAGCATCCCAATGGTCATGTGATCAAAATTCAGATGCTTGGCAACTGACTCATATTTATGACGGTTTCAGTGTCCCAGGGTCATGTGATTCCCTTTTGCGACCTTCTTACAGGCAAAGTCAATGAGGAAGCCAGGTTCACTTAAAAGCTGTGTCACTAATTTTAGCAACTGCAGTGATTCGCTTAACATCTGTGGCAAGCAAGGTCATAAAATGGGGGGAACACTCATTTAACAAATGTTTCATGTAGCAAGGGAAATTTGGGGCTCACTTGTGGTCGTAAGTTGAGGACTACCTGTATTGCAGGCTAACTCTGCTCACCTTCTGACTGGATCGAGGTTGGTCTCAGCCTTCCATCCTTCTGAGGTTGGTATAATGAGGACCCAGATTGTTGAGGGCAATAGGCTGTAAACCACTCAGAGAGGGCTGTAAAGCATTATGGAGCAGTATGTAAATATAAGTGCTATTGCTACTGCTATGGAACAGGATTGTCAGCCTGGTATACCATAGAATTTGATTGCTCTTTTCTGCCTTGCTACCATGGTCTAGGAACTGAGATACAGATAGTCCTCAACTTATGACCACAATAGAGACTGGAAAACTCATCGTTAAGCAGTATGGAAGTGAGGATCACACAACTGCAACCAATTTTATGGCTGTTTTTCCTGCAGCTGTTAAGTGAATCATTGTAGTCATTAAGCAAGACATCACATGACCACAATTTGCAAGTTTCCCTTCTGGCTTTTTCATGTAGTTGTTGTTGTAACTGCACAAAGGTTGCCAAGCCTCTGAATTACAATGGGGAGACTGTGTGGATGCTGAGATATTTGTAAGTACAGGTAATAAATAACTGTTTTTAACACCTCTGCAAATTTGAATAGTCATTAAATAAATGGCTGTATATGGGTAGTCCACAACTTACAACTACAGTTGGGACCACAGTGAAAAGAAGAGCAACTAAGTAAGATGATTAAGGGCCTGGAGACAAAAACATATGAAGAATGGTTGCAGGAATTGGATCTGGCTAATCTAGAGAAAAGAAGGACTAAGGGTGACCTGATAGCAGCATTCCAGTAGTTGATGGGCTGCCACAAAGAAGAAGAGGTCAATTTATTTTCCAAAGTTTCAGAAGGCAAGAGAAGAAACAATGGATGGAAAGTAATCCAGGAGAGAAGCAACCTGGGATTAAGGAGAAACTTCCTAATAGTGAGGACAATTAACCAGTGGAACAGCCTGACTTCAGATGTTGGGGGTGCTCCATCACTGGAGGTTTTTAAGAAGATACTGAACAGCCACTTGCCTGAAATGGTATAGGGTCTCCTGCTTGAGAAGGGGGTTGGACTAGAAGACTTCCAAGGTCCCTTCCAGGTCTGTTCTGATTGATTGACCAGAATTTCCATTGCTAAACAAGATGATTATTAAGTGAATCACACCCAATTTTATGACTTTTTTTGCCATAGTTGTTGAGCAATTTGTTGCAGATGTTAAATGAATACGTGGTTGTTAAATGAAACTGGCTTTGCCAGATGTGATAGGCACAGATTGAAATCAGAATACCCTCAGATATGCTGCAGCCATTGTCTACTGTACGTGCTGGTTGCCAAACATCTGAAGCTTGATCATTTGACCATGGGGATCAATGGTGGAATTTAAATAATTTAACAACTGGTTCTCTGCCCTAATGATTTCTTCCAACAACCAGTTCACCAAACTGTTCAGAAAGTTAATAACCAGTTCTCCCGAACTGGTGCGAACTGGTTGAATCCCACCACTGGTGGGGAATGCTGTGACAATCATAAGCGTGAGGATCAGTTGTAAGTCACTTTTTTCAGTGCTGTTGTAACTTTGAACAGTTGCTAAACGAATGGCTGTAAGTCAAGGACAACCTGCAATGAGCTCCATCTTTTAACTAATCTCTTAAAACCCCAAAGCAAAGATATAACAATTAGTTTAACCCTCCTAAGCTAATTGTTTAGCAGGATGTTTCAGTGCCAAATGGGTATGACTGAAATTCATCAACACAGACACACATAAAAAGACACACATAGGTTTATTAAAAAATTTTTAAAGTCTTGTTTTCCAGGCTTCTTGAAATGAAATTGAAATTGGGTTAGAATTGCAGAACAGTTTCCCAATTGACATAGCAGATCAAAACCAGGAGAAAACAGCCAAAACAAATCCAGAAACAGAGAGGAAACTACAAGACCTGGAAAGACTTTTCAAAATGCAAAAGGGTTAATTAAATCCCCACAAAAGTCTGCTGAAACAGATAGGACTTTGCACAGTGTTTTGGGAAAACATGTCATCTCTGGAATCCAGGGGGGATTAAAATGAACCATCCTTACCTTTAATTTTCATGCAGTTCTCTGGCTTTACAAAAGTGGTTCTGTTTTTTTAGACAGGAATAATTACTGAACAAATGCAAACCGAACATGATCTCAGATAATTAATATCTACCTTACGGCAGGTTCAGGATAGGAATTTAGGGCTGGGGGGCTGTGGGAGGCTTGGCTAATTTCCTTCTTTGTTGTTTTTCCAGTGTTGATTTTCTTCCTTGAAAAATCAGTAGGAACATTTTTTCCTTTCCATAACAGGTGGCAAACTGGGGGAAGGGGGCACACTTTGGCCTGAAATTAATTGTATCTCTGCTGTTTCAAGTTCTAGGAATTTGTGTGTGTGAGAGAGAGAGTGTGTGTATGTGTGGGTGAGATCCTGGTGGAGAAAGCTTATCAGTGTGACACAGACAGACTGAATAGTGTCTCTGCCCCTCCCATTTGTTCAAAACTGCCAACGCAGCTCAAACTTGCAAATATCTCTCTAATCAGGTGCCCCTAAGCAGGCCTCCCACAGCAGACAGGCATTCAAATTGGGAAATGTTGGTCTGCACTCAGAAGGCTGGGGCTGGCCAACATTTTTGGTTCTGCCTGTGCTAAGCATGGATTTGGGATGCTACCTGTGCAAATTCAGACATGGGTCTCTGGGATCCTGTGCAGGTGAGTCCTCGGGGACGTGGCAAGGGTTTGCTCAAATGTGGGATTATATGGAGGAACTAAGAGGGCAAAGACAGCCAAATTTTGAGCATGGCTCCTGATTCCAGAATCAGGTCCTTGAACGACCTTAGAATGTGGTACCAGCCAAGCGTGTGAGAGAAATTGGGTTGGAAGGTGTTTGAGGGCAAATTTACCTTTCTAAACTCAGATGAAATTTAACTATGGTTTGAAATTCACAGCTCTGCCAAGTTTGCAAGGCATTTGATTAATAATAATGACGGAAAATAATAGAAGTGAATGTACATACAGTATTTACCCAAAACAGCAAGCAAGCATAATTTAGAACTTGGTTTTAACAGGTGAATATTGTGCAGAATTGTATCGAGGAATCTGAGTTTTGAGAAATGTTAATGCGATCTTTAAACATATGAATGATGACGGTGAAAATGAGAGGAACTGAATAATTGCTTAATCCTCGTAACAGGTAGATTTGTATTCTTAAAATCTTTGCATCTCTTTTTATTGTGACTATCTGGAAGCAAACTACTACTTGGTAAAGTACAGGAAAAACTGAAAGATATTTGAAGTGTCTCTCCATGAGGGAGATGGATGGTTTAAAAATGTGATGGTGGATGGATGGATGGATGGATGGACGGACAGACAGACTCTCAGAATCACAAGAGTTAGAAAGAGCCAATTAGGCCACAGAATCCAACCTTTGCATAGTTCTAATATTCAAATCCAAGCACTAAGGAGAGATGGCTGTCTAACCCAATGTTTTTCAACCTTGGCAATTTTAAAACCTGCGGACTTCAACTCCCAGAATTCCCCAACCAGAATGCTGGCTGGAGAATTTTGGGAGTTGAAGTCCACATGTCTTAAAATTGCCAAGGTTGAAAACAAACATTGATCTAGTCTCTGAGGGAACACATCCAATGACAGGAAGTCCATCACTTCTGTGGATGTTGAAATACGCAACTGCTTTTATGTGGTGTTACACACTGAAAAAACAGTTGACTTTTTTGACTGTCCTCTGCGAACACTTGTGATGTAACTTTAATCCATTATTTCTCTCTAGAACAAGAGAGAACAAGCGTTCTTCTTTAGAGCTTTTTTTTGAGTTGGGGTTTTAATTCCTAAACAAAATGTCAGGGAAGAAAATTGCAAATGAGGCAAATAAGGAAGGAAACTAAACAAGACTTATATAAAGGCAGACGTGGTATTCAGCAAGTTCTGACCAGTTATGGAGAACTTGTAGTGGAAATTTTGAGTAGTTTGGAATACCACCTCTGACTGGCCTTGCCCCCATCTATTCTCTACCTCCTGAATCCCAGCTGATCCTCTGGGTCTTCTTTGGTAGCCCTGAACAGAAGAATGGAGCTGGAAAGCAGGTTACTGGGATGGGGAGGGAATGGGATTTTGCAGTATCCTTCCCCTGCCATGCCCACCAAACCACACCCACACCCACCAAGCCACACCCACAGAACCGATAGTAAAAAAAAATTGAATCCCACCACTATATAAAGGTCTCTGCTAGATTCAATCAATGTGCCCCAAATTATTTATCCCAGCATCCTTTTTCCAGCAGCCTCCGAGAAAGGTTCCAGGTTCAATCAGCAGAAATTCAGAATATGGAAAAGAGTTCTTTACCCCAGCTTCTATAATTCAGAGAGAAACTGAATCTGGACGCCATGCCTATTAAGCCATTAATGGAACAATCTTCATGATTAAGCCATTAATAGAAAAATCTTCATTAGTAGAACCATCTTCAATAGAACAATCTTCATTTATTTTTGAAATAATTTAAGATGATGCTTTTTACCTTTTGGTGGAACTATATTTCATAGGTATCATGTAAAGATAGAATATTGGAATAAATTGCTTCTGAATATGGAAGCACCGTTGTTGACTACTTTGGATGGGAGCTGCTGCTGATGGCCAAAGTGGATCTATCAATAACAGAATAACAGAGTTGGAAGGGACCTTGGAGTTCTTCTAGTCCAACCCCTTGCTCAGGCAGGAAACCCTAGGGGTGTCAAACTGGCGGCTTGTGGGTTGGATGCGTCACGCACAGGCCACGTTCATCCCAGCTCCACGAATGGGAAAAACGTCATGAAACATCACATGATGGCAATGTAACACGATGAGTTTGACATCTGTGTCTACACCAGAGGTCTCCAACCTTGGCAACTTTAAGACTTGTGGACTTCAACTCCCAGAATTCCTCAGTTCTTCTGGGAGTTGAAGTCCATTAGTCTTGAAGTTGCCAAGGTTGGAGACCCCTGCTCTATACCACTTCAGACAAATGGTTGTCCAATCTCTTCTTAAAAGCTTCCAGTGTTGGATCATTCACAACTTCTGGAGGCAAGTCGTTCCACTGGTTAATTGTTCTAACTGTCAGAAATTTCTCCTTAGTTCAGGAGTGGGATTCTTCCAGTTCGTACCTATTCGCTAGAACCGGTTATTAACATTCTAAGCAGTTCGGAGAACCGTTTGTTACAAGAAATTACTGGCCTAATCCTGTGAGGAAGGCAGGAAGGAAACATTCTGGTGTTGCTTGCAGAAATTGCCTCTCCGTTAACCCCTATTACATTTTTGGCAGGACTAGACTTCCTGTCTCAGGAACTTCTCCGGAGTTTTTTTTCCCTTCCTTTGCTGGTACTTTGCTTGTGTGGTGTGACCATTCAAAGTTACAATGGCACTGAAAAAACTGACACTGGCACAAAACTGGCACTGACTTATGACCATTTTTCACATTTACGACTGTTGCAGCATTCCCAGTCATGAGAGGCCAGGTGAGGAGATGCGTACCTCGATGTAAGTGATTATTAGAGTGGGTCACACCCAGACAGTAAGAGGACCACCAAGCCACGCCCACCAACTAAGCCACACCCATAAAACCAATTGTTAAAATATTTGAATCCCACTCCTGCTTTAGTTCTACTGTAGGTTGCTTCTCTCCTTGATTAATTTCCATCAGTTGCATCTTGTGCTGTCTTCAGATGCTTTGGAGAATAGCTTGACCCCTTCCACTTTGTGGCAGTCCCTCAAGTCTACTTTCCACTTTCCAAGATGCCAAGACACCAGGCAGATAAGCAATGGCTCTTCCCTTTTCTTTTCCTCAGCATCTGGTTTTCCAAGCTAGACATCCACTTTGAGTCAGCAATACAAGCTGTGCTGACATATAACAAGTTAACAATAATGCTCAAACTATTTAGGGCAGGACTCCAAATGAATTGCTAATGTGCTTCAAGGAAGACATAAGTAGCTTTCTTTGAATGACCCAACAGGATAGTCTTTGTTCTTCTGATGCTAATTCACTGAAACCTGAAGATGAAAAGGCAGAATCTTTTATTTTTGCATAATGGAGATGCATTCTTGGGAAGAGATCAGCCTGGCTCCTCCATTCTGTTTTCCTGATATAAAATGCCTCTCCCAATCTGTTTTCCTCCAAGGGTGGAGCCGCTAAACTCAGAGGCAGTGTACCTTTTGAGGACCAGTTGTTGGAATCAAAAACCAGGGGAGGGGGGAGAGCATTTGATCTTCTCAATGGTCCTCAACTTACAACCATTCATTTAATGATCAAAGTTACAACAGCACTGAAAAAATTGACTTACACCTGGTCCTCGCACTTACAACCATCCCAGCCTCCCCACTGCCATGCGATCAAAATTCGGGCACTTGACAGTTGGCATGTATTTATGAAGGTTCGAGCATCCTAGTGTCCTGCGATTTCCAACAAGCAAAGTCAATGCGGGAGACAGATTTGCTGAACCACCTGGGGGCTGGATTGGCCCGCAGGGTGCTGAAGGCCTGTGAGGCCACCCTGGAAACAGCAAAGGTCTGGCCTGCAATGCCTCTGTCAGCAAAAACAGAGCTCGGGATGGCCTCCTGCAGCCCTCTGCCAGTGAAAACGAGGTTCTGTTTTCACTGACAGAGGGCTGCAGCAAGCTGTCATGGCTGAAAACAGGCCTTGGGGGACAAGCATGGCCCACCCGAGCTCTGTTTTCACTGACAGAAAGCTGCAGGAGGCTGTCGTGGCTGAAAACGGGCCTTGGGGGACAAGCATGGCTCACCCAAGCTCTGTTTTTGCTGGCAGAGGGCTGCAGGAGGCCTTTGCAGCCAAAAACGGTACTCAGGAGCCCATTTTCCCTGGCAGAGCGCTTGGGCCACAACAGGCATCCCCCAATACAAGTGATGTCAAGCTGGCCATGCCCACCCTGGCCCCTGAGATCAAACACAACCCTGATGCGGCCCTGAATAAAATTGAGTTTGACACCCCTGATTTAACAAGTGGAGGTGATTTGCTTAACAACTGTGGCAAGAAAGGTCATACCATTGGATGGGACTCACTTAACAATTGCCTTGCTTAGCAATTCTGGCCCCAATTGGGCTCGAAAATTGAAAGTATTGAAGACAGGGTGTTGGACAAGAGCATTGACCATTTTGGAGCTCTTTAAATTTTCTGAATTATAGTTCAGACACGGGTTATAGCAGAGACACTGAGAAGTATGCAAAGGAAGTTTACTTTGAAGCATGAAAGGGCCAGGTTTCATTCCAACCTGATTTAGGAGGCACTTTACTTATCAGCCACAGAGCCAATGATTTACAGATGTCTTCTCAATTTTTTATTGCCTTTCCTACCTGGGCAGGGAGGAAGGAGGGAAGTGGGGAAAACGAGGGGAGTGTGTGGTGTGTGGGGGGGGAGCATCTAGCAACCTCTCAGTTCATTCCTATCCAGCCCCAGACTGTCCTAATCTGAGTTTATTTTGAATTTTCTGAGCAACTGCATTCTCCAAACTCCGAAATAGCAGCCTGAGCAAAGGGAAGAGGGAGGAGGAGGCATATTTCACATTGATACCAACTATAAACTCATGCCTGGCTGGCATTTCTGCAATAGCAAAAACCCTCTTTGGGTGGACTTTTGACTCCTAGGCATGATAAGCTGAAGACAGGTCATAAACATCTATCTTGGCTATGGCCAAAGGTCAGACTGAGAAGACTGAACAAACTGTGGGTGGAATGAGTACAACTTGAAGAATTTGGCAAAAGGGGAGGGGAAATACCTGGGGACAGCAGGGAGGGGCTGAGGGTGTGGACAGGAATTCCTGAGTTGCTACTTCAGCTTTACCTTGTGGGGGAGGACAAGGAACAAAATCTCCTTCCCCCTCTCAGAAAAGCCAAGAAATAGCTGCTCAACTAAGTAAATAACTAATTCAACTAAGCAGAATTCCAGGTGATTAATTCAAAGTACATTTTAATATATTAGGATGTGGGAGGTAGCAAGGCCCTGGCATCATAAGGAAGGATGTGTGTCAACAGGTCCACCCAAAAATAAAATTAGGCATAAAAGAAGAAGAAAACAGGCAGTGGATCAATTTTTGGTACCTCCCTTCATCAAGGCAAATAAGCATTTTGTTCTGTTTGGTTTCATAGCTCTTTTTGTTTGTTTGTTAACATATTTCTAAGGGATTTAAACACCCCAACAACAGCAAAGGAATAGAAAACTAATCGCAAAAATTAGTGGGGAGAATGCAGAGAAGAGAGTTGTGTGAATCCAGTGACAGCAGCTTGTTAAAAAAAACAAACAAACCTGGATTGAAGCACAACCGACAGTTTGCCCGCCATCTCCCTTTCCCTGCACAGTGGAGATTCTTGAGCAATTCTTTAAGCACAGAAGCCTCAGAGCTGAGCGTTCGAGGAAAAAAAACAAGGCAGCATTAGATACCAAACACCTGGGAGTACACAATAGATGCGATTCCCACTGCGAGGTGAGAATTAAACAAGGCCAGCTTGTTCTCCTGGGGAGAGAACCTGTGACTCAGATAACGGCAGTCGATTGCACTTTGTTCTCCCCGCCCCACATCCGCCTGAAACATCTCTCGGCTCCCTGGGGGGGCAAAGGAAAGCATCTGGCTTGAAGCCTGAACAAACCGAGCTACGTAGTGGTGCCGGTGGTGGGGAAAGCAGCAGCCAAAATATACCTTCTGGGCATCAGATTCCCCCTTCCCCACATCACAGACAAACTAGTCGCCCCTCTGTTGTCATTATGGGATTGTTCACACAACAGGCACCATCTTCAGCATCTGCAGGTAACATAATAATTGGGTTGGGTTCATTTGGGGTCATCCAGAAGTCCAGGGGAGTGAAAAATCTGGGTGAGGCCCTGAGGAGGTTGGCTTGAACCCAGAAATTTGGCAGAGGGGTTAGGGGTTCCTATCCAGGTTTGGGGTGAGGGGCTCCAATCCTCTCAGCTCAGAACAGAAGGTGTACTGAATTAGTTCTCCCCTAGGCTGAAAGTGGCCAGTAAAGGATGTTAGCTTCCTCCAATTTGAGGATGCATTTCAACTCCCCTAATCCATCATCATCGTCGTCATCATCATCATCATCATCATCATCATCATCATCATCATCATTATTATTATTATTATTATTATTATTATTATTATTATTATTATTATTATTATTATTATTATTTTCTAGTGAATGCACTTTCAAATGAAGTTGTAGACTGCACTGACATGTCACATTTAATCCCAAGCATCTCAGGGGACTTTATGAAGTCTCAAGAGGCAATCTTGGAAACAATATATATAGATATATATACTGGAGGCTGAAGATGCTCTTTTTCTTTTAATTAAAAGAAACTTCTCTTTAGGCTACGTAAATCAGGAAGCCTGGCAGGTACCAAGAAATAGCTCAAAAATGACCCTTAGTACCTCTGGTATCCCTTTGCTGATGTCAGTGCTACTCTGAGACATCAAAGTTTGTCACTGTGTTGTTGTGTTAAGGTTTCCAAAATCAGCTTGAATTATACCTAGCGTAGTAAAGTAGAAAGTAAAATTCTTAGTTCACCACATTTTGTTTTCAGTGCAAGAATTTGGTGCAAGAATTTGTAGCAATCTGAGTTTTGCAATATGGTTCTTTTTTAAAGATAACAAGATAAATTATAGTTTGCAAAGTACACATGTTAGTGAAGAATATCAGGAAAAGTGCTCACTTGCAAAAACTTTGAGCAGGGTAGTATATGTATCCATGTATTCATGATTATGTTTTTACTTATACCTATTATCTTGTAAGCAATTGACAAACCAAAATGAATAAAATAAATAAATAAAACATGCGCGAATGTACCTGCAAACTTTTTTTTTTAATTCTCAGGTTGATGTAGGAAAAGAATGAAATTTAAGATTGACAAAATGAGAAATGGAAAGAAGACAAAATCTGACAGCTCTCCAACTTGGAGCTGGGCTGCTTCTTCTTTTCTGGTCTAATTTTTCTTCCCTTGCAAAGAAATTTGATCCCATTTCGAATTACTAGCTCCACTGGATTGTGGGTCCTGAAATGCTCTCCAGAGGGAACACATCTTCTGGGTTTGGTTTCCTTTGGAAGAAGGGCTCCAAGAAAACAGTAGGGTGATTTTTTTTTTGTGTTTTGCATATTAGTTTTTTTCCACAAATGTACAACTTAAATTTAAATGGAAAGAAAGAGCACAACACAGATCTAAATGACATGATCTGAATTGGGGGAGGAAAGCTGTTTAATAGAGACATAAAGGTATTTAATAAAAACATTTGAAAAAGACATACCCAAAAGAATTGGGCATATCTAGTCTAACAGAAGGACAAGGCTGACATGATAGCCGTGTTCCAATATTTGAGGGGCTGCCACAAAGAAGAGCTCAGCTTGTTTTCCAAAGCACCAGAAGGCAAGACAAAGAGCAATGGATGGAAATTAAAGAAACAGAGAAGCAACCTAGAATAAAGGAAAAATTTCCTGACAGTGAGAGAACCATAAACCAGTGGGCTCGCTTGCCTTCAGAAGTTGTGGGTACTACACTATAGGGGGCTTTTAAAAAGAGATGGACAGTCATTTGCCTGAAATAATATGGGGCCTCCTGCTTGGCAGAGCGTTGGACTAAAAGACCCCCAAGATAGTTCCAGGTTGCTTCTCTCCTGGATTAGTTTCCATCTGCTGCTTTTTGTCTTGCCTTTTGGTGCTTTGGAAAATAATTTGACCCCCTCTTCTTTGTGGCAGCCTCCCAAATCATATGTATAAAAGTGAAATACTGCTCACGCATCATCACTAAATCTCCAGAACCGTAAAGCGTACAAACTTGAAATTTGGCACTTATGTTTCTCTTGGCCTCTAAGCGCTCACTAAAGGCCTGGTCCCACTGCACTTACGGATGCAAAGAGGATGTAAAACGTTAAAAAAAGCTTGCCATCCATTGGA
>BHFT01009429.1:0-23092 GCA_004320025.1 Laticauda laticaudata
TTCTTATATGTATCCATGTATTCATAACTATATTTTTACTTATACCTATTATCTTGTAAGCAATTGACAAATCAAATCAAATTTTAAAAAATTTAAAAAGGCCTTCAAAACATTGTTATGTCACTGAGCTTGGGGATCTGGATGTATGCTACAGCCTGTGAAATGGTTGTGTTGATTTGTTCCTGGACGGTTTTGGTTGTTACACTGCCTACCAATTATGTAAGCCTTATTTCTGTTGTTATGTATTGTTTTATGGGGTTTTTAATTGTTAATTACCTAAAGTAATAGATTTGAGATGGGCAGTCATGTAAATTAAATAAATATATTTTCCTCTGTAAACTCCATGAATACAATAGATTATTTTATTTTGTTTTGTTTTTTAAAGAGCATTCGGGTAAAATAAGTGTAATGGAATGTGCACTTTGATCAGTGGATCAAAGTTTTGGCAACACATAGTTTTCCCAGGGAGGAGGCAGTAAATCTCATCAGAGAGAATCCAAGATTAATAACTGAATGGTCCCAATCATTCAGGGTAGCTATACTCTACAATCTCTAGTAGGTAGCTTAAATTTGGCAAGATTCTGTCCATTAGGTGAAAGCAAGTAAAGAATAGGACTCATTTGGACTTTGCTTTGTCATCTTTGAGTTTGGCCTTGACAAATGGATCGGGCAATCTTTGAGAGATAGGATTCGCAACACAGTTTTTGTTTATGTGGAAGAGTGCAAAAGGCCTTCAGGTAAGTTTGTGACTTTATCAAAAGACATAGGGCTAATTGTCTTTTTAGCTCATTTGGTGGTGGGAGTGACACTGGGAGGTCTTCAAAAAGTTAAGTATTTCACCCTTAAAACCTATCTGAATTTTAAAAATAAGTATTTTAAACATTTTTATTTGTGTGTTTTCCTTGGTAGGTTGTAAGAGTAAGTGATGTTTATATAGCTTTTGGTTTCCCCCCTACCCCTTACTGTTTTAATTATTCATTTTGTTTTACACATCCTGAATGTGTCAGTACATTGCATATACAGTACCTGCTACCAACTAGAACATGGGCAACACCATATTGGCTTCTAAGAATCTCTAGAATGCCTAGTCTTCCCAGGATTGTGCAGGTGTGGTTGGGCTTTGGTTGTGCTTATGGCAAATTAGTCAAAATATGCCTGAATTGATGGGTTATTACTTAGTGTAGGATGGGTATAACTCAGGCTAATAACCCATCCTACACTTTCTCTTACTTGCTGAAAAAGTGATGCAAAGTTCCATTCAGCAGTGGGGAAGGACAGATGTGTATCCTCTTAGGACTCCAGTTGTCTCCTGCTATTTAATATCTATACTGAATTGCTGGGAGAGAAAATATAGAATGAGTTTGATGGAAATGCAGGATTGTTTCTGAAGTGGATGAAAAAGGCTCACAAAGGAATCCCAGCAGAATGGATTCAGTAAAGTAAAAACAGTGATTTTGCTTAGGGTGAAATTGAAGGAATATTTTAGGGACTGGAATTGAAATTTTAGAGGTATATTGAAGAATGGAATTGAAACAAATACTGTAACTGCTAATGCCCAAAGGAGTGAATGAAAAAGAAAGAATAAATGCTATGAAAATGATAAAAAATGGAAAGTGTAGGTAGCATTATTGGAATGATGTGCAACTGGTCAGTGTGTGTGTGAAGACTACAACTGTGCCTGATGACTGGAAGATCTCATTATTTCTCCCTTGTATATAGTGTAAAACTATAGGGAGATTAGTATGATAACTATGACTTGGAAGGTGTTTGGCCAAATCCTGACTGAAAGGGACAACAATTCAATGAGCTATAAGTTGAGCAGGGCCATGCAGACTACATTTTTGCTCTTCACCAAATCATGGGGTGGGGTGGGGGGTTGGACTACTAGATGACCTACAAGGTCCCTTCCAACTCTGTTAATCTATAATTCTGTAACTGAGAAAGATACTAATGTGGTAAAGAAAGCTTGTTTTATATTGTTTTAGAGAAAATAAGGGATGAAACTTAACCTCACACTTAACCTCACACTTAAACTGTTACAGCAGCCTCATGGTCACATGATCAAAATTCAGGTCCTTTGCAACCAGCATGTATTCACAATGATCTTGCAATGATCTGAGGTCATGTGATTGCCATTTGAGACCTTCCCAGCCAGCTTCCAAGAAACAAACAAAATCAATGCAGAAAAAAGGATTCACTTAATGACTGCATGATTCATTTAACTGCAGTGGTTTGCTTAACAACTGTGGCCAAAAAGATCATAAAATTGGGCATGACTCACTTAACTGACTTCTTGGCAATGAAAATTGTGGTCCATTTTACAAATGTGTTTGTAAATTGAAGATTACCTGTGAATATAATTATTTTGAACCCTTCATATAGAAAAGTAGCATAGCAAGAAAATGGGTTCTAATGCAGCCTCTGCTTTTCCCTTTGGAGGGGACTCATGCAACCATTAATTATGCATGATCCCCCTGCAATGGGATGAGGGACAGCTCCAATTGCCCCCCCCCCAAGAAACAAGCCTTTATGAAGCATGGTTTCGATCAAGCCAGTAATTGCCTCAATTTAGGATTAATGACTAGCCTTTTTTCCATTGGTTAAAGTCTCCCATTAATATTCTGTTTCCCCAAAACACAAGCTGCCCCCTGAGAAACTCCGCACATTGCTAGTTGATCTAGATGCCCTTCTTGCACGGTGGAGATGCAGTGAAGACAACCTAAAGTCCGTCCAGTCAAGACTGGGTGACCCCAAACTCCTAACACACATCCAATACTTTGAGGAGTTTCACAAGGAATGTGAAGACTGTGTTGAGGAAAGCAAGACAGCCCTCCAGGCAGCACTCCTCAACGCACATCGGAAGACACATGCGCCACAGAGGAGGTAACATGACAGAAGGCGGCAATAGCGGCTCAACAGGCTGAAATAGCAGCTCAACAGGCCAAAGCCCAGGCCAGTCAACAGGCAGAAATGGCCAAAGCACAGGCCAAACTGGAGTTGGCCAAACGGCAAAGAGATGGCCGACAATATCTCCCTCCAATTCAACCTTGAAGAGTTGGGAGAAGAGAGCCCGGATACACGGGTCAAGGCCTACGTGGACGAGCAGCACTCACTACAAAACGAGCAGATGGAACTGCCTCAGTTGCCTAGCAGTCTCCCACAACGAGGGAAGCACAGGGATGAATCTCAACCATAGACACTTCACGCAGTCATGCAACTGACGTTGTACAACTTAAAGTACGAGATTCATTTCCCACCAACAGCAAACCTTCCCCAACTGATGTTGTACGTACTAAGGTCTGAGATTCTCTTCCCAACACTAGCATCCCTACTCCAACGTCTCATGGCCTGAACAAATTAGCCCACCAGTGCTCACAACAACTTCTCAATAAGTTGACATGCAACCAATCACAATTGCCACACTCAATTCTCAGGCTAAAGAGTTCTCACCACAACCGCTAAACAACTCTGACACACAGCGCGGAACCTATACCCAACATCAAAAGGTACTACTTACATATGTGGGGGCGGATACTGACCTCCTCATAAAGTACTCTCTGGTGAACCACGTACCGTCCATAACACATGCCCTTGAGCCAGAACGCCATGCCTACGATGACATCATACGAAGAGATGACTTGCCCTCACAAAGAAGTAACAGAGAGCCTAAGGTGTGGAAGGTTAGACTTAGCAGCCAGTGGTGTGTACAAATTCAATGACAAGCCAGACAGAGAATACCTACTATGGAAGTCTATTTCACAAGCACCGCCCAAAGTGAACAGCTGCTTCCCGGTGAAGAACTTAAATTTCTGTTGGCATGGCTAGGACCACGGTCTAGCTACATGGTGAAACACATTTACACAGGCTTACTTAACAACCCAGACACTACTCTAAAACAAGCGTGGGATGCTTTGAACCGGAAATATGGTGAAGACACATTGATGGAATACTTGCTCCTAGAACGACTTTAGTTTCCCGTGTATCGCCATCCACAAAACTCAAAAGCTAGAGGACTTTTCCAACATCCTTACAGAGCTGCGAACAGCCAAAGAATGTTCTGACTTACCAGACCTGGCTTGCCTTGATCTCTTCATAACGCAAGAAGCAATCATCGCCAAACTTCCAAAAGAAATATTAGAACGATAGATTGTTTTGTCTGACGCCTTTCTTGCCACAAACCGCAGATGACACCCACCCTTTGCCTTTCTCCAAGAATTTGTCTTCCTGCGACAGCTTCAGAAACCTTCTCCTCAGGCGCAGGGTTTACCAACTTAACAGAGACCGCTACCGCAACTCTGGACCTCTCTAGCCTCTACTGCACATCACTACAGATCATCGCCAAACGTCAACACATAATATCAAGATCGACTCCTCATCCACACACAGTTGGGGAGAGAACTCATTAGATACAACCCAATTCAGGTCTCCGAACACAAGGAGAATACAATTTTGTCCTATGCACCACACTCGTCACTCGCTGAACAGCTGCACTGGGTTTGCAGCGAAGTCACTGACCCAACGAAAAGAGTTGCTAAGGGAGTACCAATACTGCTACAAGTGTTGTACCAGTACTGGGAGTACCAATACTGCTACAAGTACTGCACAGCCAAGGTGCAATGTGACTTATGCAACAGTGACCAGCACCTGAACGCTCTGCACCCGGACTCCGAACCGGCACTGCAGGTATCTCATAGCCCTCCTTCAGACAAGGAGCCTCAATGTAACACAGAAGCAAGCAGGAGTCCTTGGCAGACTACCACACCACAACCAAAACCAAGGATGAGTGTCAACTGCACAGCACTGTGCACCAACTCACCATGCCCTCATTCATGTCTTCCCATCTGTTTAGCCAAAGTGTACCCTGAAGGAAAGCCTGAAGTTGCAGTGAAAATGTACATGTGTATAGACTCAAAGCACCTGCACTCTGGCCAGACCTACATTCTTCAACCTCTTTGAGGTGCAACAGAACGAACTTCACTTCACTGTGTCAACATGCCATGGACCAAGAAACACAGCAGGGAGGAAAGCAACTGGACTTTGCATAGAGTCATTGGATGGAAGTTCCCGGTTCCCACTGCTGCCCGTATTTGAATGCGATGGGATACCGAACGACTGCAGTCAGATCACAACACCTGAGGACATAAATAGCATGCCTCAACTACAGTACCTGGCTCATCACTTCCCTGCTCTAGATCTGGAGGCTGAGATCTTACTCTTGCTGGGAAATAATGCCCCACGTGCCTTTCTCTTCTCTGAGTCAGTCGGCAGCCCTGTAGACAGCCCAGTGGCCATCAAATCTCCACTAGGATGGGGGTTCGTAGGAATTGTCAGTGTCGATCGGATGCAAACCCCACCCAGGCAAATGCCTTAGCACCATCCATTCCAACAGCCTTCCAACGCCCTTTAGCACCATTGAAAACAAGAATGCCGTTCCAGCCTAAAAGGCCACCGGCAATCAGTACACTTTCACTAGGACACCCTAAACAGCTGCCAACAACCACCAGATGTCCACTAAGATGCTCTACATGGGCATATGCCTATGCAACACCCTTTCCAACACCTTCCTGTTGCCCTTTGACACCATGGAAGCAAGAGTACCATTCCAACCCTAAAAGGCCACCAGAGCTGACCAGCAGACTTGTACCTAGAGGCTGAATTTGAAGATTGAATCTCAAGCTTTGCATGCTTTGCTTTGTTTGATGCTTTATTAATGTTTACTGTTTTTCTTAGTTATATAGCTAACTGTTTATCTTAGTCATATAGTTATCTGCTATTCATAGTATTACTGTTTACTGTTTATCTTAGTTTATAGCTAATTTTTTTTCTTCTTTTAATAGTGTAATTTACAATTCCAGGTGGGGAGTGTGCTGTCTAGCCAGTTTATGGGAATTGGATAGGTAGNTGTTTACCTACAAGACAGATATACAAAGGATTGGTCATTAAAGAAGAACTTCATCACAAATGTGAGTTATGAGGATACCTGATGAACCAATAAATATACTTTGTTATGGACATCTTGTTGAGTTTATCTATCTGCATCTGCACAGCTTACAAATCCACTACTGTGCAGAATACAGAACACTGAGTATTTGCTGCTATCTAGTCATCCCCTTAGTATGACAGTTGTAGGCATGTGAAACTAGGAAATGGATTGTATTTCTTTGCAGTCTTTCCATTCCCCTCCATCCTGACAGAATCTATCCTTCCATCCCCCACACCATCTAGTCTCAACTGTCAGTATCTATCCTTCCATCGCCCACCATCACAACTGATGAAATTTCTTGGATGAGAAGTGAAACATCTTATTCTTCTTCCTTGAAGAAAAAATCATGATCTGGATAGCTGAGAATCTCCACAGACAAATAGTCACAGCTAGTTTCTGACAAGCAAACTCAGTGAGGAAGCTGGCAGGAAGTTGCAAGTCACAGTCCCATGATGTTACTCTATCTGTGGCAATTCTCTTAACGTTTGCAGTTGGAATTGATGTTGCAAGTCAGTGTCCCTTTAGCAATGGAGTTGCTGTTCCCTACTGTGGCCAGTAAGTGAGGATTACTTGTAATCAGAGTTATTTTGTCACATTATTCCATTTGCTCAGATTAAAAAATAAAAATCATGGTAAGGTCAGAGTGGTATTGATAGTGATGGAATTCTTCCCTCATCTTATCACGTTGCCACAGAATGCAATATGGTTTTATCCTATACTGTTCAAAAAGGCTCAACATACTTATAAACAAAACCACAATGGCCTTTGGCACATCACATAGGCCATACACTTAAGATCCAAAAGAGTACATTTCAATAATCAAAACACTTCAAGCTACCTACCTCTCAGAGAAAACTCTGCAAGGCCAATCAATATTGCCTCATCCAATGTCGCAGACAAGTGAGAAGTACAACCTGACTGGCTCTGTCTGAAAAGTGAGTTAGGGGAGAGATTTGAATCTGTAACATGTCTTGCCTGCTATACTGCTCCAATCCAGTATATTAGGTGAACAGACAAAATAATGCAGTTTTCTTATATCTTGAGAGTGAGACTAGAGCAGTGTTGCGGCAGAAATATAGCCATCTCCTTTTTCTTCTGTGCACAATGATTTTTCTATGCCCAGAAAAATTAAGCCTGAAAGCAAATGGAGATGGCTTGGGTTCCCCCCACCAAATCAAAATTAGCTTTGATAAAATATTCATGCAGGTGATTTATTATTAAAGTTAGAAGTGCAGGCAAGGCAGGCTCCGTAATAAAGAAAGGGAATTTGGCCTCTGACCCACCATTAGAGGAAAAGAAAAAGAAAGCAGACAAAGAGGTAGCTAGGCCTGCTGTTGAAGGCAGTTTGTCCTCAATTGCTGGAGACCCAAACATCATGGCAGACGCTGTTTACCTTCCAAGCTCACTCCTGAAATGCTGCAGGCATGTAGGCTAGACAGGATATTTTTTAGAAGAAAGGATAAAATGTTTGTAATCTGTTTGTGTTTTCATGCTGGACTGAATAAATAAGAACCTAGGACTCATGTACCCTAGACAGTAAAGATTTGCAGGTTTGAGAGGATATTAAGTGCATCAGGGGTCCACAGCCCCCAGTCTGAGGCCTGGCACTGGGCCGTGGCATGCCAGAAACTGAGCCACACAAATAAGCGAAGCCTCATCTGCAGGGTACAGGCAGCAGGCGAAACTGTGCCCCCTGATTTCTTTCTCTAAAGAATTGGTCCCTGGTGCCCAAAATTTTGTGGGCCACTGAAGTATAGCATGCTTCCTTGGAGCCAAGGTGCATTATGTTTAAGTTATATTTTTATACAGGCTCATTTTGAAGAAGGCTGCTGGACCCCTGACAAATTTGATTCTGAAAAGGAACAAAGATTTGATTGGAACAGACTCTTATAGCCAACACTGTTTTCTTCCTATTTCCAAAGCTATGGAATGAGATAAGCAATTCTGAAAAAAAAACTTGTTCATTTTCTATAGCCAAGTCCATTCTCACAGTGTTTGCTGAGTTTCTCACTCCAACCTTCTTTAGCAAAGTTGATACAACACAGAATTATACTTGGTCCACTTTCAGTGGTTAAGGTCCAAACATTCTGAATCTAAAATGTGTCTGTCATGGGGAAAGTTTAGGTGAAATGAAATAAACTTGTCAGATGCTCCAAGACCTTCTTTTTATGTTATATTGCTCTGTCTCAGCATTTATTGTGGAATGTTGTTTCATTCTTGTGATACACATATGTATTTAATGTGGCTAGAGCAGTTGCTCAAAGAATAAGACCCCTCTGTGTTGCAGACACCACGCTGAGCTAATACAAATCCATCAGAAAATCATCCTATGGACTGACTCTCCAGGGAAAATATAGAAGTAGGAACACTGCGTCATTTTCGAGCATCATATGTGTCAGAATCAATCAGATTTCTGGCATCTCAGCATTTTTCTTAAATTAGCATGAATATTGACATGGCTGGTCCAGAGGAGCTCCGGTATATTTTAATAAAAGTAGGCAGCTTTTATTAAAATAATAAGTATGTCAGTTAGTGACATTTTTTTCCTTTCAAAACAAGCCAAAGAGCAGGTCTCACTTAGAGACATAAACCCAATGTTTCTTTCAGGGAAATGGAGAACCAGCAATTAAAAAAAACCAAAAACCTTTCTGACATCATTTCTCGCCAATCCATGGTCTCTGTTTCAAGGATTTTGAGTACTGCTTTTCCAAACTATAACAATTTTTTAAAGAAATTCACCCATACAACAGGATTACATATTTAACAGAGAACAATTTAAAACTTCAGGAAAGTAGTTGAATGTTACTTAACAAAAAAAATACCCTTTGATTTGGTCAGGAGGTTTTTGGTTTAAAAAGGAAGGGACATTTACATGCAACAAAGGACCATAAAGTACATGCTAGTATATCTGTATTTCCTGCAGCAAGCTGGTGATCCCTTTGAGTGAATCAGAACTTACGGTAGCTGCCATTACACGCATAGCATAGCATAGCATAGCATAGCATAGCACAGCATAGCATAGGAAGAGGAGAAGAATCACACCGAGGCTTCTGTGTATGTCCTTTTAAAAACCTACCAATTTGTTATAAAACAGTGTCTTGTAGATTTTTTTAAAAATCAATTTTGTCTTATGGCGACATAGACAAGTCCCCACAGTTTTCTTGGCACATTTTCAGAAGCTGTTTACCATTACCTTCTACCTAGAGATGAGAGAAAGTGACTGATATGAAGTCATCCAATTGGTCTTCCTTGCCTAGGAAAGGAATAGAATCCAACTTTCCCCATTCTCTCCCAGATCAGGCTCCAATAAGTATTCCACAGTAGAAATTATCCCTTCTTGCTTTACTGTCTTTCAAGGATCTCAGTCTAAGGCCACAATGAACACCCACCCACCCCCAGTTTAAGCACACTGTTGACAAAAGACAAAACAAAACATAACAAAAACTAAAGATCATGTAGAACCTACCCCTGAACAAATTCTGTCTCAAAATAGTTCATCAGATGGGGTGTTTTTGGGTGGGTGGGGGGAGTCTAGAGCTGGTGAAAAACAGTTTTTCCTCTGTCAAACTGGTTACAGGAAGAGCATGAGCCCCAGATCACAGGCCTTTACTTACTCGAAAAGCAATCCAGTTGGTAATATTCGGAAAGCAAAAGTCTTTTGAATCCTAAGTTAGGGTTGGACTGAATCTGAAGCTATTTCTACCCATCCAAACCCTGGCAGCTTCATGCACCAGATTAGAACACCTACTGCATTGCCTACTTAGCTCAGGGACAACTGATGACCCAAACTTAACCCAAGTTCTGCACATTGATGACCCAAACTTAACCCAAATTAATGGAATCGAGTGAATTGCTGTATATAGAATGTTCAATTCCTACTCCTCATAGGTGATCCAGAGAGATATGATAACTATGGATATTATGAAAAGCCAAAGGCAAGTTCAGCAGGACTGGAATTATCCTGCTCTCACAACCCAAATCCTGCCAAAAGTCAGTAGTGAGAATAACCAGGGTGGTTTATATCCCATATCCAGGCTTGAGGAAAGATTGCCATGGATCCTGGTAACCTATATCTTTCAAAACTCTTTGTAACTGTCATCCCATCACTTTCTCAAAAACTTTCCCCCAAAAGAGGAGATTGGAGGTCAGATGTAGTTGTCCATTACCATTGGATCCAGGGCTGGCTTTTTTTAAAAAATAAATGTTTTATTTACATTTTCACAAAACATACAAATAAAATATATTTTTTTGAGAACAGCATGGCCCCAGGTTATCACTTCTCCATACAGACATAAACTCAATACATATTTATCTTATACATTGTAATCCATATCTTAGAATTATTTTCACAATTTTTTCAATAGCTTTTCTCTTTCTTTACTTCCTATAGCCTTATTTTAAATTATCTCATTCCTTTCTCTCATTCCTTTCTTAATTTCAATTACATATCTTTTTCTAATTTTTAAAATCTGTCTTGAATCAATGTTTTTTATAACTTTTGTTTGTCCTGTTTACGATTTCATATTATCTTTTCCTCATAAAACATTTTTTTTCCCTGTAATTACTCAGACTTTTTTCAAATTTTAATTTAAAAAATTAAGTTTACATCTTTACAGTTATAACATTCATTTTCTAACCTCTATTTTATAAACACATACCTAGTTTTCAGTTTGAATTCTGCTTGGTAGATTCCCTTTAAAATACACACTACCTAAGATCTCTTAAAGAAAAAAATATCATGTATGTATATCTGTGGTTATAAATGTATAACAACTAGTTAAGTGGGAATAATTATTCTATTCAAGTACAAGCTCTGACATTAATATTAGAATAACAATATTTTACATTTCTATTTTCTTTTTAACAAACATTACCTAGTATAATACGTTTGTCTTTCCACTTAATCATTTATATTTCATATTTTACTTATTCACTCGTTCTTTAAATAAAAAAAACCAAAACAATAGTGATTAACAGTAAAGTCAATAAAGTTATTATTCTTATTCAAATTCATCTTAATCAACCTGATTGAAATCTTCCATGTGTCTTTTCGTTTTCTTTAAATGTGTCTTTTTTAAATCATTGAGAGCGCTATTCTCTTTACAAGACAAATATTCCGCTACACATCAATAGAATTTTTTTCTATCACTTTAATCAATCTAAACATATTATATAACAATGCTATTCCCAATGCCACCTTAGCATAATCCTCTTCTGTTTAACCCATTGGTCCCTGTGTCTTTTAACATAGGTTCTATACCTTTAATTCTTGTATGTTTTTCCTAATACTCTATTATCTTTGGGTTCTGTCTTTTGTAGTTTTCTTTTCCCTTCCCTCTTCTCTCTCTTCTTCTCTCCTCCCCTTTTGTATTCCTTTTTCTATCTGATTCTCTCCTTCTGTGATCCTTCGCCTTTCTGCTTCTTCCTGATATTATTCGATTTACTTTTTCAAATTTACTCTTTTGTTTGGTTGTTGCTATCAAGTGCTTAAGTTTTAGAATTCCCTTTCCCCCCTTTCCCTTTCTTTACCTGCTTTTAAGATTGCTTGGTCCATTAAGAGATGGCTTCTTCATTGTCCGCCGTTCTTGTTCTTCCAGCATTTCTTGTTGCTTTTTCATAGTTCAAGATCTCCATTTCTAAGAAATTGAAATACGACAGCCAAAAGATCCTCCTTCCGAATCTGAGGCTTTCTTCTTTTTTGTGTTCTTTTAGTCTCATTTAAACTCTTCAAGGAGTGATGCCATTTGAAAAAGAAGTTTTAAGCAGCCCCCAATTTGATTTTATTTTATTTCACTTAGGATCCTCCATCCAAAAGTTCCAGGAATCATCCAATAATCGCAGAAGCTGTTTCTTGCTATTTATGCCTCTCTGCTTTTCTCACTTTCTCTTCCAGGGGCTTTGTTTTCTCTTGTAACAAGTTTCAGACTGCGAATGTATTCTTTTTCAAGCACCTTGTTTAAAATTGTCCCACTATCAATTTTTTTTTAAGTTCCAAGGTGGTCTCCTCCATTTTCCAGATTCCCATCCTCTTTTTTTCCCTTTTTCCCTCTGCTGCTTTCCTTTTCTGTTTTTTCAAATAAAGTTTTTCTAAATTATCAAGAATCTTTTATCCCTTTGATACCTTTCATTTTCAGGCTGAGAATAGCCTACAAATGTCAAAAGTGGATTAGTATCAATTCTCCTTAGCTCAAATCTCTCTGCTTCTTAATGTTCAAGTTCAGTTTAAACAACTGTCGATGTTTGAGGGAAAAAAGCCAGATTCCATTTTCCTTTCCCTTTTCGCAGCCTTTTATAATCTTTTTTTAGAAATAGTATTACGTTTTTTAAACATTCAGGTTCCTAGATGTTCTCCATTCAACCTGGTCAGTCAAACTTTCTCCTTTAAACTTCCTCCTGCACAATCTTATCCCCTCGGGTTCTTCTTTGAGGTGGCCATTTCTGACCACCACTGCAACCACCTTTGGGAAAGGGAGTGATGGCCAGCCGAGGAGGAGAGATGCGGCTCTTTTCAACCCCACTGATGGCTCCTCCTTCTTCACCACCTCTATGAGGTGGCTTCAGCCCTAAATCTGGGCAGCTCGGGGCGCTCCAGCTGTGAGCACGGATCAAAACCGCGGATGATCACGATTTTGGTCCATCGCCGAAGAAGCCCAAACTGGAAGTCCAGGGCTGGCTTCTTGAAGGTAGATGAATGACACTTGCTTCAAAGCTATTGAATCCTCTTCCACTCTCAACTGACCATCTCCTGGATCTGATTCCTTGTGTACTTCCTAGCTATTTTTACTAGTCAGTGGGGCAGGATTTGGCTTTCCAATCTATACACTGCATTTCCTCAGCTGTTGCTTTTGCATTCTCTTCAGTTGACTTGAAGTGGTTTATAAATTCATAAATAAATGTGCTGGAGCTAAGATCACAGAAAAAAACTCATCGACTTCTTCAAAGTTCACAGGCTCAAAAACCTCTCTGGTAACATTGCAAATGTTGGCTCTGTCATTTCAGTGAGTCCTGTCTATCGATTTCTGCCTCTCAGTGAATGTGAGTGCTTTTATCCATAAAATACTCATCTTAACCATAATCTACAAAATGCTCTGCCAGATAATCACAGTTTACATTAACTGGTTCTTCTGACTACTCCCTCCCTAAAAGGGTCATCAGGGTATTTTGAATAGTGCAGTAGGCCAACACCTCACAAATGCAATAAAGGCAGGGAAATCATTCTCCTTTGCACAACAACCTGCCTGCTGTATTAAATAGCCAGCTTCTGGTGCAGCCCATCAACAAGGGTGAGGCTGCCTCCTTGCAAGTAATTGGGATCACCTTCACTGCTCTTGCCTTTTCTCTGCCTTATCTGTTCTCAGATGAGGTGCAGAAGGCAGTTCCTCCTCAACATTAACCCTCTGCAGCTGAGTTCTTTGCCCACCTGAAGCCTCAGGGCTGCCCTGCTGCAGCTGTGCTTCAACTAAATGACTCTCAGATGGCTGCCTGGAGACATTGACCAACTCACCTCCTGAGGTGCCTGGGATTTTTTCATCCTCCCCCAAGCTGGCATCTGGAGAGGTGTCAGATGAAGCATCTGAGGAAGGAATCAAAGGCTATTATTAGTACCACATGCTTTCTATAAAAGTGCAAACACTTTGCTCTTTCTGGAGTTACTTATATTTACTCTCTGCCCTTCCCAGGTGGCATATTGGACAACTTCTGATTTGAGAGGTTCATTTACTGGCATCATGGCTTTTAGCCTTGTGAAACCTTTCATAGAGTTTTCTTAATAAGGATACTGGAGAGGTTGCCACTTCCTTCTCCAGTGGGCCATCTTGTATCAATGCCTTCCACGCTGACCTGTCTGCCTTGGATGGCCCTAAGCATGGCATAGCTCATTGCTTCATTGAGTTGCAAAAGACTCTTTGACAGGACAAGGCAGTGCTCCATGAAGAATCTGAAATACAGGGAGGTACAGGTACAGGGAGTCTTCGTCCAGGCTGCTAAGATCTGCAAGTGTGGTTTCTGATTCGTCAGGAGAATCCTATGAATGATTCCTTTTTAGCCATTAGGGCAAAAAAGACCTAGAAGTCCTCCTCCCCCCCACCCCCCAAAAAAACCCTAACCTTATTGAGTGGGAATGAAAAAATAGGCTCTCTACACTTTGCCTGTTAAATCCCTGCCTGGAAGCAGCAGGGTGCTGGATGGACACGGAAAGGATGGACACGGAAAAAGGAAAGGCATCAGCCAGGTGGGCCATATCCATTTAACACACCAGTTGGCCCTTCCCTGCTGCTTTGCGGTGAATGAACCAATTGCACCAATTGGGTGAAATCTGTGTACATTCACTGCATGTGCATATGCATATGCACATACACAAACTCACATTTTTTTAAAAAAAGAAACACATCCTGAAATGTCAAAATTGCTACATGTTAAAAAATAGTCAGTTCTTCATTATATGCTTTTATCTCTTTTGTGTAATTCCTGATGAAGGTATAGGTTGATACTCAGACAAGATGATTCATCTGCTCTTCCATCACAGGGCATAACAGGATATGAAACAGGATAATTTGAGCCTGGTTATTTAAAAATATTTTGAAAATGACAATGAGTTTGAAGTGGGAAATTCTTCATTCGGGTCACTTTCCCGCTCCTAGGAACTGCCTGGGTGCTGCCATGATTGGGATGTGTGTGGAATGCTGGTTGTTAAAGGAAAAACTGCAAATAAAACATATACAGAAAAGAAAAAGAAAAAAAAAGGCGGGGGGGAGGAAAAGCTTCGCCACCAAGCAAAATGGTATTTGGAGGCTGGAATATGCCCAATTTATCAAATCACTCCCTATTTACATTAAAAATAAAACACCCAGGACTAACTTTGGAATGGCCAAATCAATGAGAACTGGAATTAAAATAGAATATTTCCCAAAATTTTCTTCTGGAACATTTTGCACATAACAAAATCAAAATGATTTATTACCTTTTATGTTTGTAGAAGTTTGCATGTTTACATGTGGACCTCAGAAGTGAACTGAGATACCTTGTTAATGATCAATCACAAAACATTGATCGGCTGGTAAGTTTTCTGTACATAGTTATTGGCCAGAAATACCAAAATTAATTGGTAGGAGGTTTTCCTAGGTTACTGCATAAGCATAGGGCAGGACTTGGCTTAGCCAGTTTGGGAAGTCATAGGTTTCTAAAAAATGAAATACACTTACAGCCAATATATAATGAATGGAAGCAGCTATTTTATGATGGAATTCTGCAGGTCAGAATTTGCAAATTTTGAACATTTACTAGAAATATATTTGTATGCTTCAGATTTTCAGATTCATATAATGCAGTTGAGAAATTAAATATAAGAGGCAGGATAGGGATGGGTAAATTAGAGAATTAAGTACAGGTAGTCCTCAACTTATGACCACAGTCGAGCCCAAAGTTTATGCTTTTAAGTGAGAAATTTGTTAAGTGAGTTTTGCCTCATTTTACAACTTTTCTTGTCACATTTGTTAAGTGAATCACTGAAGTTGTTAAATGAGTAACATGGTTGTTAAGTGAATCTGGAATCCCCATTGTTTTTGCTTGTCAGGTTGCAAAAGGTAATCACGTGACTCTAGGACACTGCAAGCATTACAAATATGAGCCAGTTGTCAAGCATCCAAATGTAAATTACCTGACCATGATTTACATGCAATGGTCATAAGTGTGAAAAATGATCATAAGTCACTTTTTTCAGTGCCATTGTAACTTTGAACGGTCACTAAATGAACTGTTGTAAGTTGAGGTCTACCTGTGTATCTGATCAGATTATGACTACGCATGGACAGGATACAACAGGCCTTTCAGAAATTAGTCAAATCATCTACCTATTAAACCTACCAAAATACCTATTGAAATTACATCTACCAAATTACCTATTGAAAACTGATCTTGTCCTGCCCCTTTCTATCAAAGCATTAAATAGCTTTTAGTTGGTTCAGAGGTAGAAAATTATTTTTGAATCCGAATGATTGAACTGGAAATGGGAGGTGCCTCTGATAATATATTGGAGAGGGAAAAGAGGATTACAAGGCAAGGATGGCTTAAGAAAAGATATAAAGAACTTGGTTTCTTGGCAACTGACTTGTACTTCTAACTGTTGTAGTGTCCTGGGGTCATGTGATTCCCCTTTTGTGACTTTCAGACAAGCAAAGTCAAGGGGAAGCCAGTTTCACTTAACATCTGTGTTACCAGTGGTGATATTCAGCCGGTTCATGCTTTATTGTAATGTATTGTTTTGTGCACTTATTTTATTCTTATTTAAGTAATAAGCAAATGAAATAATAAACTTCCTTTTTGTGTATCTTTTTGTATATCTTCTTTTTTCAGGTTATTCATTAGGGCAAAAAGGTCAATGATGTTGAAGACACACAGCACTTTAACTGTTCTTACGTAAGTACTTGTGTACCTCTTTTATTGTTTTTTATACTTATTTTATTCTTATTTAAGTAGTAAGTGCACAAAATAATAAACTACCTTTTGTATATCTTCTTTTTGTAGGTAATTCATTAGGGCACAGAAGTCAGTGCCGTCGACTTGGCCATGCCCACCCAGTCACATGACCACCAAGTCATTCCACCCAATCACATAACCACCAAACCATGCCCACCCGGTCACATGACTGTCAAGCCATGCCTACCAAACATGCCACGCCCACGGAACCAGTAGTAAAAAAAATTGAATCCCACCACTGGGTTGAAGATAAGGTGAAAATTTGTAAGGAGAACAAGGAGGCAGAAACAGGGAAATGGTTCTTTGAAGTCTATTTAGGCCTCCCAGTGCCTAGGCTGAGCTGAACTGTCTCTTCCATGCCACAAGGCATAATTAAAGCTGGAAATGCTGGAACACCAGCATGTTGCTATGGAGGCAGAAACTGAAAACTAAAGCCTTAGCTTTATGTGGCCATGGTCAAATTTTCCATACACATACACTTTTGCAAGATATTCCAACACATGAGGTGCAGTTGTCATGGAAATTCAAAGCTTGATCTCCAGCTGGGGAGAGTAGATTTGCAAATATGGGTCTTCCATTGCCAAGGAAACAAAAGTTAGACATGTATCTGCTTGCAAGCAGGCTCTTGTCCCAAAGGAAAATAACTACAGTAATAGGTTTGCCAGGGACATCTGAGACCACATCTCTGTTGTTATGTAGAGCTTCATGCTTCTAGTCTTTTATAAGGTACATCCTCAATCCATTTACCCTGAGGGAAGGCAGCTGTGTCACTGAAGTCTCTGTAGAATCGGTTTCATAACAGCTTAATGCTGTTCTTTAATGTTCTTAGGAATGGGTCATCCGATTTCTGATACACTGATAGACTATTATGATCCAGGGTGAAATAACTTTACCGCTATCTAAAGCAAGGCAGCTCCTTCAGACATCAGACTCAGAGCAATGATATCTTGTATGGTCACACATTGATTAGTCGGATGCCCTTAAGGGTGGTGCCTGTTTACCCCTCCAGTTGATTGCCATTTGGACTGGTTTGGTATTAGGCAGAATCCTGTTCTTTATGTTAGTTAAAAGAATGCAGAAGGAGGTAGTTGAAGTTGACTGCCACAGAAATAGCAACAAAGGATGTTAAATTGGAAGTATTTGCATATGAATGTGTTAGTTTTTAAGCACTTCTACTTAATAGTGTATAAAAACACTACAGAAAATGTAATGCATGTGAAGTAGAGGACCATTAAAAAACTAATCAACAAAGTATGTATTGGGGCTGGATAGCGTAGTAGTCAGAGTGACATCTAACTCCTGTGAGAGTCTGGGAGACTGGGGTTCAAAAATCATGGCTGGTATGTCATAGGCAAAGGTCCCCTAAATGCTTCATCTGCCTGTCTTGGATATGAGAGTGATACAAGAGAGTCATACCAGCTCAGACATTGCCCATTGCTATAATTTGAACAAGAAAATCAATGGATTCCAAGAAAAGTATATCAATCTATTAACAGAACCATCCATAAAACAAATAAAAGGAAAATGACTAGCATTAAAGGCAGCAGGATCATTAGAAATCAGGAAAATCTAATCCAGGAACAGATTATATTACAGTAATTTTCTGTGCCTGAGTGTTGCATGTTAATAATTTAAAACAGAGATTTATTTAACTAGAAAATGCAGCTTGCATAATAAAAGAATGCCAGTGTTTTGAGTTGTGCCTTTAAACCAGCAGAAGATTCAGCCTTCCATTTTAATTATGTTTATATTTAATTAATTATACAGGATTTCCCTGGTCTTAAGATGCAATCACTAACAAAGCTGGAGCTGCTTCTTTGTTTTTCCTGAAAAATATATCATATGTTCCTTTTCCAAGTCATTCTGGGTGGGGGGCAAGGAAAATTATAAGTGATGTGTATTGATTGCAGCTCCCATGAGGGAAACACGAAGCCCACTAGATTTAATTCAATATACCATGATGTCACCACACATTGTGGTTAATTAGAGCAGGAGGTAACTCCTAAATGATTAAGATTTTCTTTACTGGAGGTCTGCAAAAATAAGAGTGTGATTTTTCCAGAGCATGAATTTCTTTGACAGCCCTGTTCATTTACTTTCCAATTTCACTTTTATCCTGGAGGTTTCTCAATCAAAAAAAAATCCTGTATGACTCTTGTGGTCAGGGATACAAGAGCTGCAGAAGTTATCTTTGCTAAAGTGCACTCTGTGGGCCAGCAGCATCCAGCCCATTTTTTCAGTCTTGACACAAGGCCAGGAGATGGCCAAGATCAATATACTGAAGGGGGATTACAGGGGTGAGAAGAGCAAGTCTAATGCAGAGCATTTAAGTACATCAGTTGGCATTGATGAATCCAAAAAGCACAGCCAACCCTAGTTTAGCCACTTAGAGCAATTCTCTAGCGGTCCCATTTTAGCAGTTATACAGGCAGTAATCCAGATTTCCAGGGTGGCACTTTGTGCATATCCTGGACTGGTGCAATCAGGGCATAACCCCTAAGTAAGCCACAGGACAATGCTTTCTTTTGGAAAGGCAGCTGTTTGGGGTACCAGCCATTTGGATGATTATATACATAATATTATTGCAGCAACAGTATAGGCAGAGCAATGATTAAAGTTCTAGATTTGTATTAGGGAAAGCTGGATTAGACGTGTCCCCAAACAAAAGTGAAAATAGGACAAGTGATGAAAAATACAGTATCTAAACAAGGTCTTCATCAGCTCAAACATCCAGCCACCCCAGCCCCTTAGAACTCAGTGGTTTTTACCAAAGAACATGCTTGAAGATCAAGCTTGTATTAAGTGGTTATTGTTATGTGTCATGGAAATTCAAAATACGGTAAATAATTTTGGAGTCAGTTTTGGAATCAGGGTTTAGTTAAAGTAGATTTTAAAAGTTTAGGCAATGCAAACAATCTTCAAATTATTAACTCCAAAGCACAACTCTTGTGCTATTAAAAGTGCCGGGATGAGTTTTTTGTTTAACTAGGGAGAGACATTGTTTATTTCAATGTCTTTCCATTGCTCTGCAACTTCTGAAGAGAAACATGGAAACATGGGTCAGCAGGCTAGTGGACGACACTCTGAGACTCACTGATTTGTTCAGGGGTCCATAATTGCAAAAAAAATAAAATGTTGGTACAACTGGGAAAGTGCTTTTTTTTCATGTGCATTTGTCGAACCTCAAATATTAGGAGAATGCAAAGGAGTGTATTCATAATGGATGCTCTTGATGGAATGTTCTCCAGCAAGTTCTTATGAAAGGAGAGGATATTATGTCTCTGTGCTCCTTAGAATCCAAAACATCAAAACCAACATTCCAAAGTAAATTGGCAACCAGCGTGGATGGTCACCAATGAGAATAATGCAATTTTGATTGCCTGGTTTTTGGAAATCTTCTGGTGGCTGCATTTTGAACTGAAGATTAAAGAGACATGAAGATCAAAAACACACATAGGAAAATGCCACTGCATTTTCATGCACTGAAAATGCATGCATCAATACAGACAAACATATGCAGAGCTGCAAAAGAAGTTATATCTTGACGTGTTTGGAGAAATGTGTCTTATTGTCAAAGAGATTTCCTCCAGTGCTTCATGGCAGACTGTTTGAAACATCCTGTCATCCAAAACTCTCCTGAGAATGTCATTGATTTATTTAAATGCATCAGGATGTAAATATTTATGCAGTTGCCTTTTATGTTTGATCATCTGACACTGCCAAGCTATGTTCAAAGGTAAGCTCTCATTCAGTATGTACCTGCTTGAAGATGACTAGAGGAGAAAGGGAAGAGGCTGAGCTCTGGTTTTCTTCAAGTAAATTGGAAGTTGTTGAGGAAAAGTATTTTTCAGCGTTAGTGCAAGTAATATTCATGTGGACTAACTAAAAGAATTTACACTCCTAGCTTATTAGAATTATTTATTTCATTGTATGGAGAAATCCAAACTTGGCAGGCACTTTCAAAACTGATATTTAAACTGATCCCCAGCAAGCTTTTTTTTTTCAAATATAATGTACCTTCATTCTTCAATTAATTTCTTTTCTTTCATAAGGCATTGCTTATTCATATGTTTAATCCAGATTGATCTTTTTCTTTTCCTTGACAGGACAGCCGACTGTGGCCCCAGTACTGCAATCCAAGCCTTTGTGGGATCCCCCGGAATCCTTTTTGATCCTATTGCCAAAAAATAGATTGCTTAAATGTGTGGCAAAAACTAGCCAGATCTGACCTTACGTGGCATTTTCTTTTCTTTTCTTTCTTTTTTTTAGATGAGACAAGGTTGATGAAGAGTATTTTGAGACAGGAAACTTGTAAAAAATGTGATTTAAATTTCAAGGAAGGGGGGGAATAAAAAGAGAGCCCCACATAAAAATATTCTAAAAGGGAAATCTCGGCCAAAGCGTCATCCCTGTACACCCCACCCCACCCGTTATTGTCCCTTACGAGTAATATAATCACAAGTCCAGCTTTTTGGTCACTTCTGAAAATGCCCCAATCTCGGCACTGTTTGGATCATGTGGTGTCCGATTTCTTTCGGAGCAACCGAAAGAAAAAAGCAAGCATACTCCCGGTTTGCAATTCCAGAAGGACNCTCGGCACTGTTTGGATCATGTGGTGTCCGATTTCTTTCGGAGCAACCGAAAGAAAAAAGCAAGCATACTCCCGGTTTGCAATTCCAGAAGGACAGGCAGAGAAAAGGGGCGAGGGCTGAGAGCTGGGCAGAGGAAGCGGGGTTCGAACTCCTGTCGGCGCTGTCCATGGTGACCGACGTCGCCTCGGCGCCCCCGCGCGCCGTCCCCGGGGAGTCTCCAGCGAGATGCGGCGATTGGCTCGTGCTGCTTTGCGCCCGCCTCTCACCGCAGAAGCGGCGCGCCTGAGCCCGTCGCCAGGCGCCTCTTGTCTCGAGAAGAAGAAACGCAAGGGGGGGGTGGGGGGGTGGGGGGAAGGACGCGTGCTGGGAATCCGCAGGAGATCTCGTGCCCGTCACCACATCCGGGGAAGCTGTCTCGGGCGGGAAAAAGAAAAGGGAAGGGCGCGTGCGCGTTTCTAGAGGTTAAGAAGGGTTGGAGAGAGGCCTGCCGTTGGACTTGAAATAGCAGGATCTATAAATAAATATATATGATGAAAATGCCGCACGCAAATCTGCCCTACTCATTCCCTCCCTCCCTCCCTTCTAGATTGGATACGCAGAGGAGAATAACTGGTTTTCTCCCTTCAGGGGTCTCCCATGTCCCCTTTTCCTCTGAATCCTCTTTGCCTCTTCCTGCCGCTCTTTGCACAAATGGCAACGATTTGTCAGTGTCTCCCCTGATAAGTTTCAAGAGATTTCTTGGAATCTGATTTCTGACCATCTTTCTTTCTTCACAGTTCTCTGTCAGTTTCAGCATTCAGGTGGGATCCTTGACTCATCCTTTTTTGAGCTGCTTCTCCAGGTTCTTTAAAGTAAGAATATTTGTTTTCCTCCACAATACTTTCCTAGGGATGCTCTTGATCTGCTTGACCTTGTCACTTACTCAGCATATTTCTAAGGAAATAATGGACAATTTTTTTTAATACAACCTAAACAAGACTTCACATTGGATGATTGCAATCTACTACCATACTCCATCTAGAACTGAAACAGGTCCAGATGTGGCAATGACCCTAGGAATGTTATTATTTCTCTCCATGTTCTTTTAAAATGATATTTCCTGAGTAATAGCCTCCAAGAGCAGAGAGGAAGATCTTCTAAATCACAAAGGGCTGATTTTTTGTTTTTTAAGGCTAGACTCAATATTTCATTTGGACAGAGAAGGCAAGTGGCCATATTATCTGGGCCAATTATATGAACAACATGAGGCCATGATGTAGAAATGATGCAAAATCACAGGGAATATTTCTCTTTACTTGGGGGAGGGGAGGGGAGATGGAATTTGGGGGATATTACCTTTTTTTTTTTTTTTAAAGGTGGTAATCNGGAATTTGGGGGATATTACCTTTTTTTTTTTTTTTAAAGGTGGTAATCTATTTTAGGGCTTAGGCAATCAGATTATCTACCTAAAAATCATTGGGAAACTCATCATCCCTTTTTTGAAATTTCCTCACTGAAATTTTGTGGCCCTATGACTACTTGCTGAAAACAAACAAACAATAAAACTCACCATCAAAAAAAGGTTTGCGGGACTTTTATTTATAGCATTTTATACTTTAGCCTTTTGGTTGAAGGAAGGTAGACTTAAATCCATTTCTTTCCAGGGGATTAAGATGCTTCCCTCTTGCTCAAGAACACAGATGATTTCCCATGCTCCTTCCTGCTAGATATGACCTCAAAGAAGAAATCTTAAGCAGACAAGTAACAGTTTTAGTTTTAAAGACTATGCAGTTGAAGATGATTTGGTTCACAAGCAAGTCAGACTGGGCCTCATAGACATAGAGAACACAGATTTTAAAAAAGCAACCATTTTGGAAAAAAAATAATCACAAATCATACAAGAAATTGCATTGTGCAGCACTGAGACACAAATGGAGTGCAAAATGAGTGCTTCTTTGCTACTTTATTCATTTTAGAGTAGATTGTAATAAAGCCCCTGTCACACTGCACCAACGGATGGAAAGAGGATATAAAACGGAGAAAAACATTTACCATCCGTTGGTTA
>BHFT01009430.1:9528-20271 GCA_004320025.1 Laticauda laticaudata
TTTTTTTTTTTTTTTCTCCCCGTGGCTCTCCGGAGGGCGAGGTGAAGAAGGCCATGATCCGGGGTCAAGAGGCACCCTGGTGGAGATGCCCTCCTGACAAAACCATGCCATTATCCTGCTGAGGTTCGTAGTTGATTCTCTGACTGCCTGAACCAAGTCTTGGAGAAAAGCACTTTAGCCCATCTATTGTGACAGCCAGCCACAAATTTATTCCCTTCTGCCCCCCCCCCTCCCCCAGTANTTGGAGAAAAGCACTTTAGCCCATCTATTGTGACAGCCAGCCACAAATTTATTCCCTTCTGCCCCCCCCCCTCCCCCAGTAACTTCGATGCGAGACCATGGAAAGAAAGGGAGGGGGAAACAGTGCTGGATTTGGGAAGAAGCATGCAAATTAACTGATTCCTTCCTGGGGGGAAGTGTTGAGGAATCGCTTAGTTGTGCTAAGCTGGATTGAATTGATGCTCCGTGGATGCTCTCTCAGGGTCACTCAAATATCACCTGGCAAAGAAAAGGACCAGCAAAACCTTCTCGCACCATCTTTCCTGTCTGAAAAGAGATGCATTTCTCCTGGGGTCTGTTTAGAAATCCCCCTTGCAGTTCCTTACACACTTCTTCTCTGTTTCTGCAGCCAGGAGCCCATGAGGGTCCTTAGGGGATAGACCCCCACAGCTCCACATGGATGTCACCTCCAGACGAGACACACGGTGGCCACCTGCAGACTGCTCGCTTTTCAGTGGGGTTTTTGGAGGAAATGCTGGTATTGTGGGATCCAGGGCAAGACAGGGAAGACAGAAAGACAGAAAAGAAGGGAAGGGAGGAAGAAAGACAAAGGAAAAGAGGCGAGCAGGCAGAAAGGAAGGAAGGAAAGAAGAGGAGAAAAAGGAAGGATGGAAAGAAAGAAGAAAGAGAAGAAAGAGAAGAAAGGAAGAAAAGAAAAAGGAAGGAAGGAAGGAATAGAGAAAGAAAGAGTAAGAAAGGGAGGGAGGGAGAGAGGGAATTAAGGAAGGAAAGGAAGGAAGAAAAGAAAAAAGAACAGAACAGAAAAGAGAAAAGAAAAGAAAAGAAAAGAAAGCAGAAAGAGATTTGGCCTGTTGGTCAGAGGATGCACAAAAAAGTATGACTTTCTGAAAATGGCACAATGCACAACCTGGTTTTCTGTTGGGATCTTTTGAATCAAAGCTGTTCTATGTCTGTGTTTTCTTTTCAGTAGCAAGCATTTACGAAGTTATTGTCTGATCTGTGCCCACTTACAAACCCATTTGAACAATTAATCCTGCTCCGGTGATTGAGAGTCAATTTTGCAACAGGCGTGAAAGGGCAAGTTGTAAAATCCCCTCCTGGGTCTCCCAGTTGTGCACAGCAAGGGCAGTATTTTGTATTGTGCATATTTATATTTTTGTGGTATTTTACTTGTATATTGTTTTATCTTTTTCATATTGTAAGCTGCCCAAAGTTACCCCAGTAAGATGGGCAGGCAATGAATTTAATAAAATAAAATAAAAAATAAATAAATTTAATTAAATAATAAATATATGATGCAAAGCTCTCAAGGAACATAATTTTAAAAATAAAGCAAAGCTGTTGATGGCCTGTTGGTGGTCTACTTCATTTTCACTTCTCTAAATTTAGCCTTTTGACTTCTTTGTCTAGAAAATAAAAATATTGTAAATAAATTTTAAAATAACATTTCAAGTAGCTCCATGAATAGATTTTCCGGTGCAATTCCATTTTTCTGGTACCTCAAACAATTCTTTCCTCCTAGTGATACAAAATGTCATTAAAGGCAACATAAAACCTCAAAATAATGAAATTAGGTTGAACTACAACTAACATTCTTCTGCAAATGCCATTTTGAAATATTTGTTTTTGAAGTAATTGCAACTGTGAGTTTAGAGACTGGACTGCCATCTGTCAGAAATGGTGTTTCTGCTTGGGCCGGGGGTTGAACTAGATGACCTAAAAGGTCCCTTCCAACTCTTAATCTGTAAGTAAGTAAGCTCTTTTGAAGCCTGTAGCTTTTAAGCTACCTGCACAGGTAGGCCTCAACTTACAACAGTTCCTTTCTTGACTGTTCAAAGTTACAACGGCACTGAAAAAAGTGACTTATGATCAGTTTTTCACTCTTACAACCGTTGCAGCTTCCCCAGGGTCACATGATCAAAATTTGGACGCTTGGCAACTGTCCCATTTTTATGATGGTCACGTGTGATCCCCCTTTGTGACCTTCTGACAAACAAAGGCTCCAGGGGAAGCCAGATCCATTTAACACCCATGTGACTAACTTAACTTACAACAGTGGCAAGAAAGGTCATAAAAATGGGGCATTAACCATGATCTCACTTAGGAACAGAAATTCAACAGAAAAGTCCAGACCTCTTAAACTGCCCATGCTGAGCAGCTCTCTCAAGGCAGACCCTCTGGTGGATTTATTCCTAGGTGCTATGCATGCTGTGCTGTGCTACTCATGGCGGCGCTGGAGCAGGACCACTGAGCTATTGGGTATGAAGCAGGGGTGGGATTCTACCACTTCAGACCAGTTCTATGGAACTGGTTGTTACGATTCTGCAAAGTTCGGAGAACCGGCAATTCGCACCCCTGTCCTGAGAGCAGAGCTGAACCTTCCTTTGAACTGAAGCTCCTATTTTGCAGTGCAGACTCAGGCAGCAGATTGCAGAAAGGTAGATCTCTGAGTGACTCTGTGCTTCTGCAAGCAACTCAATCTGCCTGCCTGCTTTGCCTCATTTGGGGTAAAAGTTGCTCTTTTTTTAAATTAAAAAAAAATCAATATTTACATAAATATTTACAATATTTACATACAAGCCATGCCCAGCCAGTCACATGACCACCAAATCACACCCACAAATTAGGGCATGCCCACAGAACCGGTTGTTAAGAAATTTGAATCCCAGTCCTGGTATGAAGTGTAACAGAACAGAACTTACCACCTGAAACTGCTGCTTCAAGTTCAGTTCAGGAAAGAAACACATCAGATCGTAACAACAAAACAAGACCAGAGAAGAGTAAACTTTATACTGAAGCCACAACACTTGATCTATAACAAGACTACTCAAGAGGTTCAAAAGAGCACGTCCCAACACTACTAGTAGTCTTCGTTTTCTTCAGTGCTGTACTGAAATTGCCCAGTGCAGCACCAGTTATTCTTTTCTTGGGAGCACCAGTGGGGGATATTTAAAAAAAAAGAGGGGGGGAAAGGAAGGAAGAGAGTTTCTTCACGAACAGAGTGGCAGCACGCTGAAAAAATATTACTATATTGTATACTGGCTCTAAGATGTAGAATCTTTCAGGAAGCCAATCCTAGCAGATTAATATTAGGTTGTTAAGGCTGCTGTGTTTTATTTTTTATTTTTTAAATGTTTATTTACTCAAAATTTCAAAAAATGAAAATAAAAATGAGAAACAAATTCTCATATTTTACAGCAATGTCATAGCAGTGTACATATCCTTTAGTAACAATGAAGTTTATTTACCATAAGTGTGTCTGTAAACTTACTTATTATATTACTATTCCGGTGGCAAGCTCTCCAAAAAGCATGCTTTTGGGTATACGGTCGTCGTCCATGCGGATGACATGGCCCAACCAAATGCAGGCGTCTTGCTGTCAGCAAGGCATACACGCTTGGCAACCCTGCCTTGGCCAGGACGTCAATGTTGGTTATGTGGATTCTTGCCAAGGTGATAGAAGGAGTCTGCGGAGGCAAAAAGGTGAAAAGGCGTTCAGCCTGCGCTCCTGATGAGAGTAGAGTGTCCATGCTTCACTCCCATAAGAGGAGGGTACTCAAAACAACTGCCGCGAATAGACTTGCATCTTTGTGTTGGTAGTCAGCATAACAATTGTCCCACACTCGTTTTTTCAGGCGGGCGCATTGCTGCTGCTGCCTTGCCAATCCTAGCGTTCAATCAGAGTCAAGAGAGAGGTTGTTCGCAAGTGTAAGAACCGAGATAGGTGAATTTGTCTACCATCATGAGGGTGTGTTCACCAATGGAGATGCTTGGAGCACCACTGACATCCTGGCACATAACCTCTGTTTTCTTCAGACTGATGGTTAGTCCAAACTCATTGCATGCAGCTGCAAAGTGGTCAATAAGTCACTGCATGGCCTCCCTGAGTGCGCAGCAAGGGTGGCATCATCTGCAAAAAGTAATTCTCTGATGAGGACTTTCGTAACTTTCGTTTTTGGCTCACAGACGCGCGATGTTAATAATCCACCGTTGCTCCTGGTGCGTATGAATACGCCGTCATCAGACTCGTGCAAATGCATATGAGAGGAGTAAGGAGAAGAATATTCCAAGAGTGTGAGGGGCAAGAATGCATCTGTTTGACACCGTTTTTATTTGGGAAGGGTTCAGAGCACGACCCATCGAATTGGACAGTCCTATTCATGTCATCATGAAAGGACACGATCATTCTCAGAAGTTTGTGGGGGGCATCCAATGCACTGGAGGAAGGCAACAGTCCATCCTCGACTGACCAAGTCGAAGGCCTTGGTTAGGTCTATGAAGGCGAGATAAAGCGGCTGTCTCTGCTCACGGCATTTCTCCTGGAGTCGTCTTACAGGAAGAAAAACCATGTCGATGGTCGATCTGGCGGCTCTAAAGCCGCACTGTGCCTCTGGGTAGACACGATTAGCGAGAATTTGCAGTCTGTTGAGAAGAACACGTGCGTAGGCTTTTACGACAGTGCTTAGCAGCGATATACCACGGTAGTTGTTTACAGTCACTTCTTTCTCCTTTGTTTTGTACAGCGTGATAATCTTGGCGTCACGCATGTCTTTGGGCTCAGCTCCTTCCTCCCAGCATTGTAGCAAGAGTTCATGTAGGTGTTCCAGGAGAGAGCTATCTTTTGCCATCTTCACTACTTCAGGTGGGATGTTGTAACTGCCTGCGGCCTTGCCGTTGGCTAAGGAATCGATGGCTTTACTAAGCTCTTCCATTGTGGGTGGGGGGTCCAGCCTCGTCCATTCATGGGAAGTACTCGGGGTAGTGCTCAGCCCACCTTTCCATCTGTTTGCTGGGGTCAGTGATGACTAGGCCTTCCGCTGACTTGAGGGGCCATTCTTGATTGTGCTTGGACCGTAAGCCTTTTTCATTCCTTTCATACATTCCACGCACATTTCCCCAGATCTGGCAGAAAGCTGGAATGTTTCTGGCAGAGATTAAGCGCAGTAATCATTTGCACAGCGCCTAGCAACCCTTTGTGCATCGCTACGAGCAGCAGCGGAGTGCTGGCGAGTGTCTAATGGATGGGTCTCTCTTGTAGGCGAGGAGGGCATCACGCTTCACAGCTATGACGGGTTCGATCACAGCGGCTCCTGCCTCAAACCAGTCTTCTTGTTTCTTTGTTTTCTGCAAAAGTATCGAGAGCAGTCTGGAACATAGCCTCACGGAGGTGGTTCCACCTCAACGTGGCACTATCTGTTGGACAGTCTTCCAGGGCGTCGTTGATGGTTCTGGCAAAGCATTCACGTAGCATCAGGTATAGCGGTTCCGACTGTATTGATGCGAGGCCGGGCTTCTGCTTCAATCGGTAAACATGTTTGGGGAGGAGGCGTATCTTGCTGGCGACCAGGAAGATGGTCTGTGTCACAGTCGGCACTGTGGAAGCTGCGCGTAACAAGCACTTGATTCAGAAGCGATCTTCGAGTGATGATGTAGTCTAGTTGATGCCAATCGCGAGACCTGGGATGTCTCCACGACACCCTATGGTGGAGCTTTAGTCGGGAAGAAGGTGTTGGTGACACAGAGGTGCGTCATAAGAAGCAGAGCTCGAGTAGACGCTGGCCGTTGTCATTCAACTTGCCCACACCGAAGTGGCAAAGAAAGGGGCCAGGAGGTGTGGTCCGCTCCCCCCGGGCGTTGAAGTCACCCAGTAGAAACAGGTGCTCTCTACAGGGATCTGCCGTATCGTTGTCTCAAGTTCCCTGTAGGAACAGGTCCTTTGCCTCTACTGCAGAACAGAGCGTTGGGGCGTAGACGCTGAGGATGTTTTGTCGGTCCGGATGAGGTGTTGAGGCGGAGTGAGAGGAGATTCGTGGTGTGCCTGAGGATGGTGCTTCTATAGCTTCTATGAGGGAGTTCCAGACAGCAAATGCCGACTCCATAGAGCCTTGTGCTCATGTGGTTCCTGCCCATGCCAGAAGAAGGTGTAATCTCTTTCCTTGAAACTGCTGACACCAGGGAGTCGTGTCTCCTGCAGTGCGGCTATGTCAACCTTTAATCACTTCAATTCACGATTGAGGATAGCGGTTTTTCTGGAATCATCAATCTTTTGGAGGTCGGAAGATAGGCCAGGACACATCATTCTACATTCCATGTTGCCAGTTTCAGCACTGGCGGCTTTGATTTCTTAGTATTCGTAATCGTTGGTGGCAAAGTATACAGTCTGTTTTTTCGGCTTTTGGCCTACACTCCAGGCACCCACTGAAGTAGGCGGACCGTGGCGGGCCAGCACCTTATTGACTGGGGGCTGCCCAGCTTGAGGCGGGTGGTAGCTGGCCAGTGGAATCCTAGAATTCCTCCCACCGACAGGAGACAGCCCAAGGCGTCCAAGCTGACGCCAATATGCTTGGACTTTTAACGATATCTGCTGTCTCCCCGTGTTGAGCTGCCGCAGTGCAGCACTGGAGTGACCTTCTCCAGGACGCGAGCCTGGCCAGAATATATGGAGGACCTGAGAATGCCTAGTCACCAGGACCCCCCTCTCTAACCTTGCTGACGGGATCCAACGGAAAGGCATGCCGATACAGTTGGCGCCTGCTTGGCTGCAGGAGTTGCCGGAAGATCTTGCAGTGCAGAGATCAACCGCCTACTGGGGCTCCACTCCGGATTTTCTTTCAGGGTTTTACCCCTTAGACTTTCCCGTGTGCAGGTGATCCAACAAGGCAGCGGAGGTTTGTAATCAGGGTTTTCCTTCCCTAGACGGGCTACCTTACAAGGTTGACGAGCCCCGTCTGCCCGAAGCATCTGGTTTTCAGGCGCCAGAGACCCGCCTTTCGCCCTTTTCCTATCAGTAGGAGCAGTTTCGCCACGCGCAGGCTAGGAGTTGGACTTGTTGTCAGAGGCTATTTGAGCCGCACGCCATTAGGAGCATTTTATAAGCGATGGGAGCTTATCCCCAGTGCCACTCCCGGCTTATGACAACCTGGACGCCCAGCTCTCCGCTACAAGGACGTCTGCAAGCGAGATCTTAAAGCTGCGGATTCAACCCCTCTCAGCTCGAGACCATGGCCTCAAATCGCCATGGTTGGCGAACAGCCACCAGGAACATCATCAAGGCAGCTGAGGAAAGAAGAAATATCCGATGGCGAGAAAAACGGTCACACAGAATGCAAAGGACGAGAGCGGTTCCACCACAGAACGTCAGCAGAGACTCAGCACATTTCATGTCCATTTCCATGACGCGAATTTTCCATGATCTCCCGAGATCGACGGAGCCAACAATATATCACTATTAAAATACAATATTTATCTATCTACATTACTTTACATATGTACACATATTTGTCATATATCACGTTCTTCTTTGCAATTTCATTGGTCATTTTTACAAAGAATTTTCACTCCACTTTTTTTAACCAGTTATACCATATATTCCATATTGTAAAATATTCTTCTTCCCTGGTTTTTAATAACATAGTTCAGGCTGCTGTGTTTTGAAAGGGCATTTTTATTTGGATTTTGGGTGAAATACTTTTAATTTGTTAATTATCTTCATATGGAAACAGGATTTGCTGATAATCTCTCTAATTACATATGTATGAAATAAAAAAACACCCACCAACACTAGATGATCTAGCTGATAATTTAAGCATAAAATAAATTGCATTAAAACACTTCAAAAGAAAAAGAAAAAAAGACAGGCCCTCTTATTAGTGGGGAGGGGGGTTTTCTTCAAAACTGTTCAAGACATCTCCCTTTAAGGCAGGGGGTGTCCAACCTCAGCTGGCTGGAGAATTCTGGGAGTCAAAGTCCACAGGATGGACTCTCCTGCCATAAGTGTTTCCAAGAGTTGGGAAGGAGAGCCCCTCCCTCAAGAAGGGGCACCTGGCTGCTTGCTTGCTCCCTTGTGGGGGCTGCTGGGAGGAGTGAGGAGGGGGCTGTGCCTGTAATTAGCACTCTCTTCATTGGCTGGGTTCATTGGACTGGGGGTGGGGAGTGGTCCTGCCAGCTGAGTGCCAGAGGGAAGGTTTGCCTGAAAAAGACTTTTCACCCCCTGCTCATTGATAGCACTTTTAATCATTTAAGACAAGGGTCTTCAAACTTGGCAAGTTTAAGACTTGTGGACTTCAACTCCCAGAATTCCTCAGCCAGCTTCTGGGAGTTGAAGCCCATAAGTCTTAAACTTGCCAAGGTTGGAGACCCCTGCTCCAAGACATGCTCCCTTTACAAGTCCCCTCCTCTTATTCACAAACCCCACGCTCTTCAGGAACTGATGATGTTACCTACTTGAGTCATGAAACTTCTCCTCTCCTCTTTCCTCTTTCTCTTCTCATCCTCCTCCTCCTCCTCTTCCTCACAAGTCCCACCCCCTTGATGATGTTGCCCCGTTGGGTCATGAAAAGTCTGCAAGAAAACCACTGAGCTCAAAGAGCCCCAAGGACCTGACTGTTGTCGTCTTCTTCTTCTTCTTCTTCTTCTTCTTCTTCTTCTTCTTCTTCTTCTTCTTCTTCTTCTTCTTCTTCTTCTTCTTCTTCTTCTTCTTCTTCTCCTCCTCCTCCTCCTCCTCCTCCTCCTCCTCTCTTTCTTCTCCTTTTCCTCCTCCTTCCTCTTCTCCTTTTCCTCCTCCTCTTCTTCACAAGCCCCACTCCCTTCTAGAACTGATGATGTTACCTGGTTGGATGAAACTTCTGCAAGAAAACCTCTGAGCTCAGAGAGCCTCAAGGACCCCAGTCCTTTTCTTCTTCCTCCTCTTCCTCTTCTTTTTCTCCTCTTCCTTCTCCTTCTCCTCCTCCTCCTCACAGAAAGACCCCTGAGGACAGGCGCCTTGGCCCTTAAATAAAAATGCTAAACAGAATCGGGTAAGGACCGTTCTTCTTCGGATACCCGAGGAGGTCTCCTTCTCCTGAAAGTTTTGAGCCACTGCCCGTTTCTTTCCCGTCTAGACACGCCTGGTCTAGAGTCTCCTGCTCGAGCAGCGGGTTGGACTAGAAGACCTCCAAGGTCCCTTCTACCTCTGTTTTTCTCCTCGGAAGAAAACAGGAGGAGGCCGCTTTCAAGCCGCGGCGCACGTGCTCCCCTTCCCGCTCCGTCTTCGGTGCCTTCCGTGCCTTGAAGGGACCCGGCTGTCAAGGAGCGGGAGGAAAACNCGCTTTCAAGCCGCGGCGCACGTGCTCCCCTTCCCGCTTCGTCTTCGGTGCCTTCCGTGCCTTGAAGGGACCCGGCTGTCAAGGAGCGGGAGGAAAACGCGCTCGGACGGCCAAGCGACTCCCCAGAAATGGGGCGTCAGAGAGAGCCGATCCCGGGACTGGATTCCTCCCGCGGAGATCTAGCGCAAGAACGATTGTACCGGAGCCCTTTTCCCGGTCTGGATAGCAAATGGGGGAGGGACGGTCTTGAGCACGCTGAGAAAAACACACACACGGATTTGGAGGGAGGTCAGAAAGGGAGACCCCCCCTCCCCACTTCAGCAGCCCCCCCCACCCGCCCAAGCCCGAGCGGAGACCCGCCCAGCGGGGGCGTCCCGGAGGCATCTTGACCCACCTGCCCACTCGGGCTTTGCTGCCGGGCCAGGTTTCGCCCACCCCCAGCAAGCTCTTTGCGGGCATCCCCGCAAAGTGGCAGGTGGGGTGGGGGTCTGGGGCCCACAGGGGACTCCCCGGCAGCACCGTGGGGCAAGCAGGTTCCCGAGAGAAGGGCCAAAGGCAAGAGGGCACAAGGGGTAGCAGCAGCCCAAGGCGAGGGAGCCCGTCCCCTGCAGAGGAAGAAGAAGGGTTCGGGGTGGGGTGGGGTGTCCCACTAGGCTCTGGCCCAGGGGTCCCCAAACTTGGCAACTTTAAGACTTGTGGACTTCAACTCCCAGAATTCTGGGAGCTGAAGTCCACAAGTCTTAAAAGTTGAAGTCTTAAAAGTTGCCAAGTTTGGAAACCTGCGACTCTGGCTCTTATCCACCTTTTCCCACAGCTAGGACAGTCCCCTGAAAGGCTGGAGTTCCACCCACTCACACAGACACACAAACACACGGAGCTCAACTTTACAGTGACCTACTCAAGGATTGGGGGGGGGCAGTGAGTCTGGATTTGATCTCTCAACCTTTTGTCATCTTCATTCTCATTGAAACCCCTTTCCAGGCTGCTTTCCAACTTTGTTCCTTCCTTCTCCATCATTCCATTTCAGTCTCTTAAGGCCGGGTCCCACTGGCCGACGGATGCAAAACGTATGCATAAAGGACACAGCAGACGAGCAAAATTTCGGGGATGGCTCCATCCGTTGTTATCCGCTCAAAAAAGTGGCCCAAATTTGCATAAACAGAACGGAAAAGAATGGAAAGGAACAGACGGGAGTAGTATGTAGCGGGGATGTTAAGCGGATGTTCACAGGAAGCCTAGCGGATGGAATCGGATGGAAGCGATGACACATCCGAAGGGCTTCCGGGGGAGAATTGCAAAGCGGATGCATAGAGGAAGGGGCGGATGAGTAGAGGATGACGCAGATGCATCACCGACACCTATAGGAAGCAAAGCGGATGCATAGCGGATGTATATCGGATGCAAAGCGTTCACTGCGCAT
>BHFT01009431.1:0-52801 GCA_004320025.1 Laticauda laticaudata
TTTTACATACTTTTTGCATCCGTCGGCCTATGTGACAGGCACTTTACTAAAATTAATTCCAGTAATTTCTTCTAACAACCGGTTTTCCGAACTGCTTTGAATGTTAACAACCAGTTCTAGCGAATAGGTGCGAACTGGTAGAATCCCACTCCTGCCTCAGATCACAATCCATAATCCAGCATTCACCATCCAATTAGTCCATGTTAGTCCAATGTGCAAAGTGAGTTTATCTCTAATGTTATGCTGACAGAACATTTTCTCCAGCCCCATTGTTTAGAAAAATCTACAAATCTTTATCAGCCACATATTTTATATGGTTTTCCTCAATTTTATAAAATAAAAATTGAAGAAAACTATATCTGTATATATACTTCATGGGTGAATCCTTGAAGATACCCAGAGTTAATCCCAACTTGAAGGAGAGGTAGATAGGTAGGTAGAGATAGACAGACAGACAGACTCATATTGATTCGGTGTATAGTATCACTTTGTGATAAGTCAGCAAGAATGAATAAATGAATGAATAAAACTTCCTTCAATTGGTTCAGCTACTTTTGGTAGCTCAGGGCACATTCAGGTAGTTTTCTTAGCCAAAATTTGGGTGTACTGTAGTTTGTCTTCTCATTTTTTTTCAACTTTCCAGTCTAGAATCTAGCATTGGTGGTGATCCCCATCCAGATACTAAGGTCCAACCTGGTTTAGTTTTTATTTTTGAAGTTAGTTTTTATTTTTGAAGGGGATTAGCTAACTGCTGCAACCTGTCCTAGTTATTTATATATCTCTGTATATTTCCTCACTCATATGTATAGTTCCATTTAGGTGAAATTTATCCAGTCTCAATAGCTACAGGAAACTTTGAAGTGTGATGCCCTCTGCCTATGTATTCACCTTCTAGGTTGCCTTTTTCTTTTTAAAATATTCAAGATAAAATATAAAAGACATTCTTGTTCAAAGTGTGAGAGAAGTTTATGCATTGACCTGGACCGAGATAAGATGATATATGTACTGGTTATTATTTTGCTTTTAGCACATTAATTTACCACATCCATTGCTAAAATGCTTCCCTTAAGTAACCAGAGGCTAGAAATATCTCTTGCAATTGAAACAGAAGAATGCAGACCACTAATACATTTCCAACTGCTCATTAGATGCTGGAAATGAAACAAAGTCCCTTTCCAGCCATAATTTGCTTACTTAAGATAATTTTTGTCTTTTTTCCCCTCCTTTTGCCAGAATATGTGTGTTCTTGCTAATAAGCTTCTATCCCTAAAGGAATGGAAAAACATATTAGAGATGCTTGTTAGCAATACAGTCACAGACTTAATTTCTCGACTGACTCTTAACAACAGTAATACCATAAAAACAAAGCAAGAACAAGAACAAACGAGAGAAAATCCATTGTAGACACTGTGCAAAATGAAAGAACTACTGAAATTTTACTTAGATTCTTTCTGTTCTTTCAGTAAATTCTTTCTTCAGAACAGAAAGCTGTTCTTTCAGTAACACCATTTAAAAATAAGATTTATCATTAGCCACTGGAGTTTAGTTGGATATTAAATGAGTTTTATAAAGTCAGAGTTGTGTTGGAAGACATGGAGGATCCTTGAAAGATTCAAAGGTTTCCAACTCATCTGTCAATAATCCAGATATCTTTATCTTCACAGTATATAAAGGATGGCTTGCAGGTCAGTTTAAGATTCATTTTACTAATCCACAGCTGGATCAGCTCTGTGAAATATAGAAATGTTCCTTGAAAGCCTGAAGATTATATACAGATAGTAAGTTCTAGTCAGAGTTGGTATTCAGCAGGTTCTGACCAGTAGTGGAAATTTTGAGTAGTTCAGAGAACCAGCAAATACCACCTTTGACTGGAGATTTTACAATATCCTTCCCCTGCCATGCCCACCAAGCCATACCTACAGATCCAGTAGTAAAAAAGTTAAATCCCACCACTGGTTCTAGTCCCTTCTTGAAAGCCGACTTTGAGCCAATCACCAGGAGACTGTGAGTTCTAGTCCAGTGTTATGCATGAAAAGTCAACTGACCAGTAAAACTCTCTCAGCCCAAATCACCTCACAGAGTTATTGATGTGGGAAAAATCATAGGAAGGTCTATTGTGTGCAGGTGTTGCCTTGAGTTATTTATAAAAATAATAAAGGCAGGAGATAAGCAAATGAACATAGAATATTGTTGTCTCAAAGCCAGCTGTTGAAATGAGCCCCTTTGATTTGGTTGATTTTTAAGACAACAGTGTAATTTTCACAGTGTACCTCTGTCATTGTGTGCAGAACATGAGCATTGCATGACATTTCTGAGAAAAGCCTCTTTAAATAGCAAAATATCAAACAAAAATAGTCAATATTCCATTACAAAAAAAATAGCCTAGACGTTTAAAGCTATCTGACCAGTTAGCTCTGGATAAATCAAAAAGAAAAGTAGAAAAATTAAGTATCAGTTGAAGCGAGATTTGGGTGTATTTGCTCTCTATGAATGGGATAGACAACCTTAGTTCTCCAAATATCCCTGACCTACAATTCCCAACATCCCTCAGTTTTGGATTTGCTATGACTTGTAGTTCTAGGCAATTGATAACAACTGATAATAAAAGGTTGTGCTAAAAATACATAAGGGATTTCTCATAGATCAGCTTCCCAAGTCAGACACTCTGTTAAAGAATTATTCCATCATAGCACTGTCCTCATGGTAACTGATATGGCTATTAAAAGAAGTGTGCCTAAAAAAAAGTTTTGTGTTCAGAAAGGCTGATCTGAAAGAAAACAGGCTTGGAAGAAGGTACTACCTAAAACTAACTCCCTGGGTGTGTAGACTTCAAATGTCAGTATTTCTTATAAGCATGTTTGTTGCTGAGAATTTTGGAAACTGAAGTGGGAATATCTGGTAGAATGTTTGGGAGAGGAATGCCATATCTTGTAATATCCATAATATCCAAACTGAGTAGAAATCAACAGAACTTTCCAAGAAATGGACAGGAAGTATTGTGTCTCAAGGAATCAAGACCCTAGAAAGAGTGCAGAGAAGAGCAACAGAGATGATAAAGAGTCTGGAGATGAAACCATACAATGAACGATTGAGGAAACTAGGTAGGTCTAGTCTAATGAAGAGAAGGACTTAGGTGATGTGATACCTGGGAGGTTTTCAACATCTGAGTGGCGGTCATAGAGAAGAAGGGGTCGATCTATTCACCAAAGTTCTGAGGGCAGGACAAGAAGTAATGGATGGAAGATTATTAAAGTGAGATCCAGTTTAGAACTGAGGAGACATTTCCTAACAGTGAGAACAATTAATCAGTGGAATGGCTTCCTTCCAAAAGTTGAGAGTGCTCCATCACTGGAAGTTTTCAAGAAAAAATGGGAGAGAATGGTATAGAGTCTCCTGCTTGGGTAGTGGGGAGGGTTGGACTAGAAAACTTCCAAATCCTCTTCCAACTCTATTATTTTATGTTATAAAACAAATGGAGACTTCCTACAAGCCATATCCTGGCTGTGTGGTTCACATAAAAATGGGTGGAGTTTCAGTTGCACCATTATCGTTATCACAATCTTGACTGGATTCGGCAGATCCCAATGTCTTAAAAAAATGAGAAGGAATTTATCAATTCATAATACAAAGTATTTGATTTATATTGGAGAAAAGAGATATTAAATGAAAATGAAACAATTTCCTTAATTGAATAAGGCAGATCAGTGGCAAACAACATGAAAATGTAGGTCAAATAATTATTAAATGAATCAATGAGTAAATGGTTCAAATAAATCTATATTCATCTAATAATCAATTTTAGAATTTCATCATCTTTGCTGTGTATCAAGGGCATGCCAAAAGATTTTTGATGTCACCTTCTCCAAGTCTCTCTCAGTCTCTATTCTGTAATGTGTTTCTATGACCCATACTATTGCAATATCAATGGTCACTGATCCAGTCAAAAGTAGACAGAAAAAGGAGTTTTCTGGGATACTTGAAGTAAATTTATTGCAGTTCAGCAAACCAAATTAATTGTAAAGAGATTCTGGAGGGCATTACTGGAAAGTAATTGGTTCAGGTTTCCCTGAATAGTGATTCTCAAAACTTGTGAAGAGAGATGGGGCAGAAAATTAATGAAATGAAACAAGGAAGATGTCAAAGTTTTCAAACATTTTGCTACCATAGCTGAAATGTTTCTGATTGGATTTCTTTGTCTGCAAGGACACCAAAGAACTGGGTGCATGAAATAAAAGGAACCCAATCTTTATCACATATTTTTTATAGCAATATCAAACAATAACAGCCAAGATTATTGGATGAATGTAATGACTGATGATGATGAGATAAAGTCAGCTTTGATATCAATATAAATGTATAGAAAGAATCTAGAGAGAGGCATTTTCCAAATGTCTATTAATCAGGTTGTCCTAATGTAGTACTTTGTTTTAATGTTTGAGCATGGAGCTCTATGGATGCCTTTGGGCCAGTTCATCAGCTAAATTTATCTCTTATAAATTTAGGAAAGATCCCCCATGAACTTCCTGAGAAAAGTTGCTTTGAATGTGTGTGTGTGTATGTGTGTCCATGTGCTCCCAAAAGATAGAGGTTACATGCAAATATGGAAAAGCCAAAAAGATTGCATTGAGATGTTTTAATGCCCATCATTTTTTTGTCATCTGGCTGTTGAAATCTGATGCAATTTTTCAGCTCCAAACGTTTACCTTGATTTTATGTGAGTGGATTGAAGACAGGAATAAAGCAAGGCACTCCCATCCTTCAAGCCTTCCAAAACTTGGTGAAAATGGTCCGACAATGTTTTGGTGTAATCCTTATTTTTGTCATCACTTCAAGCCAGCAGCAGATTCTGAACTGTGATTAGCCATAGCTATAGCTTCCAAGCGTTTCTTCATCCTTCTTAATTCCATGAAGCTATTGATATCAATTGTGCAAGAGCAGCAAACATAAAAGAACAGGAGAACCTGTCAGCACCAGAAAGTAGTGAGTTAATGAGGCATTTGTTAGCATCAGATTCTCTTCTTTCCCTTTTCAGAAAACGTCAATATTTGCAGTGGTAATTTTAGTAATAAATGGAAGGGAAGCTGCAGTGAAGGTTTCTCAATGCTGATAAATCCATGGTTAAGAGATGGCAGCCTTTGGGAAATAATGCAATTAACAGATATTTTTTTGCCAGTCTAGACAGCATTTGTTAAAGATTGACTGCTGAATAACTGACAGCTCCCCTTGTAATACTGCATAAAACAATAAACATCATGAAAAGCTATTTATGGGCAGCAATGAAATAAAATTTCGAGTAAGAAGACAAAAAAAATCTTTCCATCTTATTCTTAACAATGTATGCATTTAATACATTATAGAAGGTTCTTAAGCACATGAAAAGGACTTGCAGACAGTATAAATTGTGTGGTCCATTGTGTCTCTCTTGAAGTTTGCTTTAACCTCTTTTTAAGATTGAGTAGTACACAACAAAGCATTTGGGATTAACAAAATCATTAAAGGTACACACAGGTAAAGGTTTCCCATGTCATTTTCATTTCTTAGTTGAGAGAGCCAGCATTGTATGAAGATGATTCCATAGTCATGTGGCTGGCATAACTATACACTGAGGCTCACAGAATGCTGCTCCCTTCCCACCAAAGTGGTACCTCTTTATCTACTTGCATTTGCATGTGTTCAAACTACTAGGTTCATAAGAACTGCAGCAAGTAATGGGAGCTCACCCAAATGTGTGTCACTTAGTTCTCAAATCTGGGCTGTCAGCTTTCCAGCTTTAACAAAATCATTAGAAGCAAAAAATTTGTCCAATAATAATTTCCTAACCCAACATGCCACCTGTACTTTTTAAATGGCTCTAGGCAATAATGGAAAAATAATGGAACTACCATTATTACTCTGTGGGATATCTTGATTAAGCTGATGGAAAGTAAAAGCTTATTTTTTTTCCTACTGAATCATTTGAACACATACATACACAGACACACATGTATATCATTTGTTTTCTGATCTTGTCTAAATATCAGTGCATATGAGATGTTATCCCATTCCCATATCTCTGTGGCACCAGGACAAGAAGTAAAACTTAATTTAATTTTACATTTTAAAATACCTTTGAATAAAGGGTGACTTCCAGAGACTATGCAGACACATTAGGGCTATTTACAGAGTGATAGTCACTGCCTTCTTTTAGGACAGGGGTGTCAAACTGGATTTCATTGGAGGGCTGCATCACAATTGTGTCTGATTTTGCGGGGTTGGGATGGGTGTGGCCAGGGTGGGCATGGCCAACTCAATGTCACTCTTGTCAGGGGTGCCTGTGGTGGCCCAAGTGCCCTGCCAGCGAAAATGGGCTCCCGAGCTCTGTTTTCAGCTTCAACGGCCACCTGAAATCCTCCGCCAGTGAAAACAGCACTTGGGAGGGATGCCTGCGGCCTTCACAAACTCCATTTTCAACTTCAATGGCCGCCTGCAATTTTCTGCCAGTGAAAACGGTGCTTAGAAGGGCTGCCCACAGCCCTCACAAGCTCCATTTTCAGCTGCAAAGGCCTCCTGCCACCCTCTGCCAGAGAAAACAGAGCTCGGGAGGGCCATGAGCAGCCCTCCTGAGCTCCATTTTTACTGGCAGAGGCCACACAGGCCATTCTTTCTCCAGGGCAGCCCTGTGGGCCAGATCTAAGCACCCCATAGGCCAGTGGTGGGATTTGAATTTTTTTACTACTGGTTCTGTGGGCGTGGCTTGGTGGGCATAGTGTGGCTTGGTGGGCATGACTTGGTGGGTGTAGCAGGGGAAGGATACTGTAAAGTCTCCATTCCCACCCCACTCCAGGGGAAGGATACTGTAAAATCCCCATTCTCTCCCCACCCAACTAACCTGCTTTCCAGCTCCGTTCTCCTGTGCAGGGCAACAAAATAAGACCCAGACAATCAGCTGGGACTCGGGAGGCAGAGAATAGATGAGGCAGGGGCAGTCAGAAATGGTATTCAAAATTTCTGCTACCGGTTCTCCAAACTACTCAAAATTTCCACTACCAGTTCTCCAGAACTAGTCAGAACCTGCTGAATATTACCTCTGTCCATGGGCCAGATCTGGCCCACAGTCCTTGAGTTTGATACCCCTGCTTTAGGACATTGGTTAAACTTCCTAGTGTAGCCTGTGGTCCTGGGATTTTCTTGTGCAGTGTTTCTCAACCTCAGCAATTTTCTACACTTCAACTCCCATAATTCACTGATGAGTAGGGAATTCTGGGAGTTGCAACCCACACATCTTAAAATTGCCAAGGTTGAGAAACACTGCTCTGGTGGTTTTCTATCCAAGCTACAGTAAGCTTCATTTTCTTAGCTACTGCATCAGGCAAGGTCAGCTGGTTAATTGCAGCTACCAGCTGAGACAATTCATATTTAATTACAGTTAAATTAAATTAATGAAATGCTATTAATATGATTACTTTCCATGGATTTAATAATTTCTGATTTCTGTCTCTTTACAGTTGTAATTCACCATCTCAGCAATTTGGAGAAGGTTTTTCTTTTTGGAGGTTACAGATATCCTTGGGATAAACTATGTTTGCTTTTAGCTGAGCTTCAAGTGTATTTATTCATCTTCTGTTGGCTCCAGCATCAGAACCGTAGTCCTGATCAGAGATTGATGGAACCTCCTGAACCAGTCCTTGGTTACTGCATTTCTACTTCAATTTCTAATGGGATGTAAGGAGGAGTTTGATGGTTTCAGATGTGTTCACACATTTTAATAAATGATGTAAGCTTCCATGAGCCACAGTTCACTTCATCAAATGCCTGATACAATTTCCAATGGAAATTATTATCTTCTGCTTATGAAGGATGCTGAGTTTTTGGATTAGAAGAACTTTCTTTGGAACATCCCAAGAAGACCTTGACTTACAACAACCAGTCATTTAATGACTATTCAAAGTTACTATGGCCTGGAAAGGGTATTTTACAGTCTAAAAAGCACTTCTAGCTTTTTTAATATGTAGGTCTGCCCAGTCATATGATTGTGATCTGGATGCTTGGCAACCTATTTTTACTTGCAGGCGCCATGCTATCATGGGATTGTCATTGCAATCTTCTCTGCTGGCTTCCCCAGAAAGTCAGTGGGGAAACTAGCAGAAAAACTTACAAGCTGCTGTTGCCTGCAAAAGGATTTCCCTCCCATTTCAAGAGTAGGGCTGGGGTGCAGAGGTGGCATTCAGTAGGTTCTGACCAGTTCTGGAGAACTGGTAGCAGAAATTTTGAGCAATTTGGAGAACCGGCAAATACCACCTCTGATTGGAGATTTTACAGTATCTGTCCCCTGCCACGCCTACCACGCCTCACCCACAGAACTAGTAGTAAAAAAATTTGAATCCCAACACTGCTGGGGGGGGGAGTGAGGGGCAGAAATCCTCCACTGGGTTAAAGAAATGAAGCTTGGATTTTTAGGATCCCCATTGCATTTCTCTAGCCCACTGCAGGAGTTCTTCTCCACTCTATGTGTGGAAGAGAACTGTGCTGGTCTGGAAAATCAAAGTTTAGATCTTCACAATGCCCACTTCATTTCTCCATCTCAGCAGAGAACTTCTCTCTTATCCACACATGAAAGGAAACTCTTGTGCTGGACTAGAGAAATCAGATCTTAACAATCACTTTGCTTTACATCTGATTCTGGTCCCAATTGTGGTTGTAACTCAATGACTATTATATAACCTAACTATAACATAATCTTTGGCCATAATGTGGATCAAGAGTCACCAAAATTTTGGAACTCAGAGATCACCAAACTCATAATTTTAAATTCTGCAGACCAGAGACCCTGGGAAAATCCCAAAAAAGTCTGCAGGAAAATTCCGCACCCAGCTCCTTTCTCATGGGGAAAGAGAGAGAGAGAGAGTGACTTTTGGCTTCATGCAAGGAAATCAGCAGAAGCAGCAGAAGTCTTTCTTTCTCTCCCCCAAACTCCACCAGAATGATACAGCCTCTTGGAACAGGATGCCTTGCAGGGTCCCAAAGACTCACTTCTGGCAGAGTTTGGGGGTGAGAAAGAAAGACTTTTGCTGCTTTCCTTGTGTGCAGCCAAAAGGAGAAGAAGAAAGAAGCATCCTGGTGGCCAGACAAGGCAAATGGGGCAAGTTCTCTCCCGCCCTTTCCCCCCTCCCCTCACTACCTCATGTTGTTCGCAATGCAAGCAATGCAAGCCTTGTGTTTCTGCGGGCCATGTGGGTGGCACAGCCCTATGTTCCCACGCAGCCTGGATTAATTGCTTTGGAGGGTGCTTTGGGGGTGACATTTCTCTGCGGACCACCAAAATTTTCTCATGGACCACCAGTGGGCCCCGGCCCACTGGTTGGTGACCACTGATCTGGATGATAGATCGAGTAGCAGTGGTTCCCAATCTTTCTGGCTCTGGGAACCGGCAGCAGCATTGGTGATGACAGAGAGGGAGAAAGGATGGGTTTTTTGCACAGTTCCACTGTTTGTGCAAATGGAGCTTTGTGTGCTCATCTACTGCTTACACGGTCTGGTTCCCAGTGGGCGTCAGACCAATACTGGGCTGAAGACTGGGGATTGGCAACCCCTGGAGCATAGGGCATTCTTTACCTTTAGGAATGATGTCATCTTGTTTACATTTGGTTAGAAAAAGGATTTCTGCTTGTATCTATGCCAATTTCCTGGTACATTTTATTGGTTTCCACTCCATCCAGATGAATTGGTGTTTTTCATTGTGGGCAGACAACTGGATTAATTTATAGTCCCTAAAAATCAGAAGAAAGATGACTAACTGTGATGTAGAGACTGATGATTCAATCCAGTTTCCCTTGAAGCTTCTAACATAAGATATTTGTCATTTTATCTCATAAAATTTACAGGCCTTTTATACCTTTCCATCCACTTTTCTAGGACCTGGTTGCATCTGTGATGACAGACATTTGAGGCAACCCTGTTGATTCTTACTCGTTTGCAGACTTTTGAGTATAGAAAACCTGGAGCAATATCTGGAGGGCATCCTTTGCAAATTTCCACCCTGAGTTAGAAGAGAATAACAGGGTTGGAAGGGACCTTGGAGGTCTTCTAATCCAACCCTTTACTCAGGCAGGAAACCCTACCCCATTTCAGACAAATGATTGTCCAATCTCTGCTTAAAAACATCCAATGTTGGAGCATCGACAGCTTCTGGGGGCAAGTTGTTCCATTGCTTAATTGTTCTAACTGTCAGGAAACTACTTCTTAGTTCTAGGCTGCTTCTCTCCTTGATTAGTTTCCATCCACTGCTTCTTGTCCTGCCTTCTGGAACTTTGTGGAATAGCTTGACCCCCTCTTCTTTGTGGAAACCCCTGAGATATTGGAACATTACTATCATGTCACCCTGAGCCCTTCTTTTCATTCAACTAGACATACCCAATTCCAGCAAACTGTTCTTTCTTCAGAAGCCAGAAGCAGAAAGTGGCTGAACTAAGTAAACCAGGTTTGAGTCCAAAGGGTAATATTCAGCTAAAAAAACAATTCCTTTAGCGGTGAGAAAAGGACAATATAAAATGTTGAGAACCAGCTATTCTTGTACCCTTAATTTATGCTCCATAGGCTTTCTCTTCATCTGTTGTGTTGTTAAATTGCTGCATAGATCACTAGAATAACTGTTCAGCATTGATTATCATTTTGCCTTACAACAGTGACTCGTTATATAAATTGTGTATGCGTATGCATGGAGCAAGGGGAGGCAATTAAAAAAAACATCATGTTGCTGTTTTGTTCATTTTCAGTAGTTAATGATTCCACCAACTTCTTTTTAAACATTTTGTTCAATATTTTATTACTTATTGAAATTGTGTCAGTGTTGTAAATTAGTCTATGTGTGCTCTTTTGCTGTGTATGTTCTAAAAGACTTTAATTTGCACACTAAGATAATGGAAGAGTGCTGGTATTAAACAGCTTCCACTTATTCCAAAGGATTATTGGCTAAAGACTAAAATGATGGATGCTAGCTCCCCAACTTGCAATAATGTTGACCCTTCTGGGAAATCAATCGTGCCAAATTTCAGGATATTAAGATTACTGTTTGGGTTTGGGTTTGTTTGCAGAAGAAACATTCAATTTGAAAGGTTTCCTGCCCCCAAAACAGGAAATGGAAAGTTCTATCTTGTGTGTAGTATGTGTATGTGTACGCGCGCACACGAGAGAGCCAATGCTATCCAAAGATGTCTCTGTGGTAATGTGGCAGGCATGACTAAACACCAAAGGCACACAGAACGCTGTTACCTTCCCACCAAAGTGTTCCCTATTTTTCTACTTGCATTTTTACATGCTTTCGAAGTGCTAGTTTGGCAGAAGGTGGGACAAGTAATGGGAGCTCATTCCATTACGCAGCACTAGGGATTCGAACCACCGAAATGCTGACCTTTCTGATTGACAACCTTGGCATCTTAGCCACTGATCCACCGTGTCCCTTCATATATATGTATATGTATTTGCCTGTTTTTGGCTTGCAGAGTGTTTCTGGACACTGGAGAGGGCAAAAAAGGGTTCCTGCAGAGGCCTCTGGAAGCCAAAAATGGGCCCATTTTTGATCTGCAGAATGCTTCTGGATGCCACGGAGGGGAAAAACGGGATGTGTGGAGGCAAAAAACTATTTTTTTTCTTGCTTTCCTCCTCTAAAACCCAGGTGTTTCTTATGATCCAATACATCTTATAGTCTGAAAAATATGGTAATCATATATTGCTTGATACAGTACAGAGATGCCTCTACTCACAAACTTGGCAAAATTTCAGAGGGATAGTCATAAGTTTTGCATTTAGAAAATATTAGGAAAAATGAACTGGTTCCCTCCTTTCTTCTCTTTGCTTGCAGTTTTTTATGAAAATCACATATATTCTTTAAAATAAATGAATGAATGAATGAATGAATGAATGAATGAATGAATGAATGAAGCAAGCAAGCAAGCAAGCAAGCAAGCAAACAAGCAAGCAAAATAGCAGAAGGATACTCCTGTACTTAAGTCCTGCTTATGGCTTCTCTTTGGTGTCCTCTCAATCAGTGTACAACAGAATGCTGATTTAAATGGATTTTTAATTTGATTCAATCAAGCATGCATTGAAAGGAGGAGGACGAGTAAAAAATAGCAGGGGAGAAGCATCAACAAAGAACCACTATTATCTGAAGACATTCTTGAGTTTAGAATTTCCTCTCCTCTCCTTTCCTCATAAACTAAAATCTAATAAACTAACATATAACTTTTATAAACAGGGTCAGGGACTCTGAAACATGCCTCCAGCATCTATTCTAAAAAGTAAATTTATTCTATAAGGTCGTTTGTTTTCTCTGAGCTTGGTGGTTTTCTTGCAGACGTTTTGTTACCAAACTAGGTAACATCTTCAGTGTTACCTAATTAAGTAATGAAACACCTGCAAGAAAACAAATAAGTTTAGAGATCACCAAAGAGCACCACTCTTCTAAAGTTTATTCTGGGCATATTTTGCAATTAAAAGAGCTGATGTACTTTCAAGGTAACATTTAATTATTGGGAGTTGGTAGTGAGGATTAGAAATTGTATTTTATAACTATTTCTCCTTATGGCACCTCTGATGAAGTTTTGTACTCTAACTTATAAAGTTCCAAGTGCAATGAAAGATGATTAATCTCCATGATACAGTTTTCTAACTGTAAGTTCCCTTGTACAAAATATGAGCTATTGATCTCAAGAGATTTTAATTTAGATTAGCTTTTGGCCATGGCAGTGAGGGGAGCAGAGTAATAACCCAAGTCTCCTCTTAGAAACCATGTTTTCAATGACTTATCAAGAAGCTTAAAATACCTTCTTGTTGATATTCCTTTTTATCATTATAATTGTTTTAGTAGCATTATTCAGTGAGCTGATCTTTTGAGATAGTTCAGTTTAGGCCAATATTTCTCAACCTTGGTCATTTTTAAGATATATGGAGTACAATTCCAAAATTCATCATTTTTAAGATGTATGGAGTACAATTCCAAAATTCTTAAGTTAACTTAAGGGGAATCTTCAGTTGCTAAGTTGAGAAAAACTGACTTTGACTATTGTGTGGCATGGTAGGGTAGGGTAGAGGTAGTCCTCAGTTTACAATCATTCATTTACTGACTGTTCAAAATTACAGTGGAACTGAAAAAAGTGACACCCTCTCACAAATGTTGCAGCAAACTCAAAATGATCCATGTATTCCAATATCTAAGGGGCTGCCACAGAGAAGAGGAAGTCAACCAATTCTCTAAAGCACCTGAAGGTAAAATAAGAAGCAATGGATGGAAATTAATCAAGAAGAGAACCAACCTAGAACTAGGGAGAAATGTCCTGATAGTTAGAACAATTAATCAGTGGAATTACTTGCCTACAGAAGTTGTGAGTTCTCCAACACTGGAGGTTTTTAGGAAGAGATTGGAGAATGTAGAAAACTCCCCACTCACCCACCCACCCCCAGATTAAAATATTCTTAATATTAAGAAAGGCAGGATAGAGTATTTTCCCAGAGGAGAAATAGAGAAATATGTTCTTAAGGGCAGAAAGCTGCCCCAGTCTTTCTCAACAACTTCCAGCAGAAGCCTCAAGTCTTTAGAGGTGGATATTTTGTTCCCATTAAGAAAGACTGGGCCAATCTGTTCATAAATAAAATGCACAGAAGGTTGGAGCTGATGGGATTAAAATTTACACCCCTCCCAATAAGAACAGGACATGACCTTTAGGACATAATAGGATTAACCCATCACCATTAGAAGAGCAAAAGACATCAGGATCACTACATTGCAGAAGCCCCTAGGACAGGGGTGTCAAACTTGAGATGACATGTTGTTGTCATGTGACTTATCACAACTCCCCCCCCTTCGCTAAATGGGTGTGGGCATGGCCAGTGCATGGTGCATCTGGCCCACAGGCCGCAAGTTTGACATCTTTGCCCTAGGAACATCTGAGAACCAAATAAAAGGGGTCAGACACCCCAGAAACATTTGGTGCTGTCACTGAACTTTCTGACATCCAAATAAACCAAGACCTTCTTCCCAATCAGCCTCCATTTTACTTCTAGCATCTTTCTCCTGGCTTAGAACCAGACTGGATTTTTTTTCCCCCAACAAGAACTGTTTGTTTGAAATTCTATAGGGTTTCCGACTTGAGCAGGGGGTTGGACTAGAAGACCTCCAAGGTTACTTCCAATTTTGTTATTCTATTCTATCTCAGAGTGGAAATTTGGAAAGGATGCCCAACAGAGGCCCTTTCTGACTCTGTCATTCTGTTAAGGACACATGATCAACATTTGCCTGCTTGACAACCAGCCTGTATTTTCAACAGATGCCGTATCCAGGGCATTGTGATGGCCATTTGAGATTTTCCCAGATGGCTTTTGACAAGCAAAGTCAATGGGGGAAGCCAAATTGACTTAATGAACCCTATCGTTCATTTAACCAGTGTGGCAATTCATTTAGCTATCATGGCAAAGGTCATAAAATCGGGTGCAACTCACTTCATAACTGCCTTGCTTAGCAATGGAAATTCTGGTCCTAATTGTAAGTTGTAAGTCAAGGATTACCTGCATGGTATTTACTGTATGCAATTACATCCATTTGCAACCTTCCCTCGGTGAATACATGTGAGGCAAAGAACATTTCCTACACAGTTTTGGGGGAAGGTGGATAGATTTGTTTCAATCATGGGAATCTAGCTCGTTAAATTCTCTGAAGAACACCTGAAATAAAATCCACAAAACATTTGAAAGCCTGGTTGAAAATGTGCTGGAACACCATTGTGCTATCCAAAGAGGTTCTCAGAAAGTCTGGTTGGAGAGGAAAATATACACTGGATTCCCTGAAAATCATGGGTGAACTTGACAGTCCATGAATGCCTTGCTGTCCATCAAAATGTAGTATGGGATCTAGATCACAGCATACAGATCCAGGTTATCTCCATATTCATAATCCAAGGTCCTCTGTTATAGTTTGTATACATGACTGGAATTTGGAAACCGAATGCATCCCCTTTACTATGGTGGCTTCCCACATTATTCCAGAAAAAAAAAAAAAAACTTCTTTGGACCATCTCTGCATGACATTGCCCAACTGAAGTCCTTTGTTTAAAGTTTAGTATGCTTAGGCTGACAAGAGCCTGACCCTCAAATTTTTCAGTCTAATAACAGTGTGCTTGGAAAGGGTGACAAGGAAGTGTTGGAATAAATATCTATCATTCTTCTAGGAGGGGGTTTGGTGCTAATTTTCTTCAGAAGACACTACTTTTATTTAACGATTCATTTAAAAACACCATGTCCTGTTTGATCAGACTGCTGGTTAGCTGAAGGATTAAAGATTTTGTTATATTTACTAGCATTTAGCTTCAGGACAGAGGATTTTCAGTGCTCAAAATAGAATTCTTTATTCTGAATAGAATAGAATGGGATGGGATGGGATGGGATGGGATGGATGGCAATTTTGACACGTGAACAGAATGGAAACAGCAACAAGAACAGGAACCAGAACAGAAGAACAGAAAGAATAGAAAAGAATAGAATAGAATTAGAATAGAATAGAAATGAACTAGAACTTCTTTTATTGGCCAAGTGCACAATGAACGACAAGGACATTTGTCTTGGCTGCAAAATGGCTCTCAGTGTACATAAAGAAAAGATTCATCAAGACGTCAAGAATCATCAGGTAACAACACTAATGATAAGTCAGTAGCAGTACAAATAAGCCAATCAAATCATACTAGGAAACAGTCAATTATAAATCCATATTGATACGAAGCATAAAGTGTACAAGTCATACAGTTCATAAGTGGGAGGGGACATGGGTGATAAGGAGTGATGAGGAGCCTGTCAAATTAAAAAGTGTTCTATATGTAAATGGGTGACTCCAAATCTAAAACAAATCTGATTGGCCAAGCGAAACTAAGCAATTTGGATTGGTTTCACTTACGAACCAATCCAAAAGTAGGCTAGCTGAACAAGGCCGGGCCAAATTTTAAGCAACTGCCATAGGCTACAAGCAGGCAGGCCAGCCCTGTTATATACAAATGGCTGGCGCCTCGCGCTGACAGCCAAATGTTCCTAGTTTACTGACTGAGTTGTAAATTAAAAGCCTTTTTGTTTGGTTGGAACCCGGTTCTACCTCGTGTGTTTTTCCGAACAAAACACTGGCGAATGATGGATGGGATCGTCCTGAAACGCCGAAACCTGCCACGCGGTGATAAGAAGCCAGATGCCAGCAGAGATTGCCCTGGGAAACACCCGGCAACCCAGCCGTCACCCTTCAATCCGTAACGAAGAGGTATTGGGCAGTCATATTACAGACGCTTCCAAATGCTTGTTTGGCGAAGATAGCAATGAAATGCGAAGACATTTTCAGAGCAACGCAAGCGCAGCTGTGTTCCATAACCCAACTGCCGGAACAACGTGTTCAAGATGGCAAAGGCCCTTGCTGGACAGCCCCGAGACGTTAAACAACTAACAGTGGCCAGAAGTTGCAAAGAATTCTCAAAGCACCTACGCTCCGGTGGTTGTCAAAATCTAATAAAGCGGGACACGAAGTTTTCTACCGCAGAGACCAAGACGAGAGGGAGAGAGACCGTCGCCGAGTTTTCGTTGCCTGCCTTGCAAGGCAATAGGGAGTCCTAACGTGTGATTTCCTAACATCGACGAAGCGATGAGGGATCGCGTGGTGTTGCGGCTAAGAAGACCCTAATGCACAGATGAAAATTTACTCAACAAGCCCAACTTCACCATAACAGACAGCCAATCGCTGGAAGCCACGGCCGCCGAGAGCCGCGAAGAAATCGTGCCGGTCACAATGAAGAAGATGACAAGCACACAGCGAAGAAACAACCCCAGCCAAAAGACAGAAGCAGCCACCACCACCTCCCACTTACGAAGAGTCGGGAGAGAAAAATTCGAGATCGAGCGAAAGAAGACTGACGAGATCACCGTTTATTCACAAACAAAAAAGAAGGAGCGCGAAAGAAAGGGAGATCGTGGAGAATGCGCCGCTGCGGACGGAAACCATATGCCGAAGCCGAAATGCACGATTTTTCTCGCGCTATCTGCAGACATTGGCAAGAAATCGAGGGGCATAAAATGAAAAGGCTAACAGAAACAAAAAAAGAAAAGCTATAAGCCCTACAGACGCCGCAAATTCCCCAATATCAAGCTGAGCCCTAAACGAGCTGAGAGAAATTGGCAAACAAGAGAAGCGAGCCAAATACACACCAAACTGTCACGTATCAGGAGCGCTCAGACGGAAAGTGGAAGAAGGTTAAAGTTACTGTAGAAAATCGAAGGGAAGCCCCTTGCAAGATGGAAAAGGGTCCTTCCTTTCTATGGTATCATCGGACACCAATAAAAACAGCTAGTCCCAGACATCAAAACCAAAGTAAATACAAAAGCAACCTCTAATCCTCAAAGAAACTCCCAGGGAAACGAATCCCTGATAGTCAGCATGGGACATTTTTCCGGGGGTCGCCTATAAACAACACGTCAAAAATGCTTGACCGTCTGACTAATAGTCAACCGAAATCAGTACCGGGCCTCCCTGGGCATTCGAATGGTTCCACGCCCATTGGGCATCGGCATGACCGGATCGATCAGTACTACAACCGGCTGGGAAGACGACCTAATCCGTGGAATTCCAGGTCACGTTTTGACGGCTCACTTGGCACAAGTATCGGGGGAAAATCCCATTTTCTTTTTAGTCTAGACCCCCCAAATAGCCCCTAAATGAAGAATAAAAAGCCAGGCGATTCCCTTTGCACTAAAGGCAAGAATGACGCCATGTAAGCAACCCAGCTAGACACAAACTAATAGCCCAGGGGGTTGCTTCAGGAACCTGTGGAACCACTGCCAAGTGTGGCAAGCAGTCCTATTGTCACACAAAACACGTAAAACCTGAAATAAGAAGCTCATTAGAATCTGTGAATGCACTATAAGGCTACCTGAACACGCTTTTACAACCAACGCCTCCAGACCCCGGTTGCCCAGTAGTCCAGCCATTTGCTCCACTCTCTAGGGGAAAGGGCCAAAGTTTTTGCTAAACTCGACCTGGCACAAGCCTATCAAACAACTCCCAGTGCGACCAGGAAAACAGCAGCAAGCACAGACTATATCACCATTTAAGGGCGCATTCCAATTGTCACCGACTACCAACTTTGGGGTAAGCGTGGCCCCAGCGCGTTTTCAGAGTTTGATGGAAACACCTCCCTAAATGGCATACAAGGAGTCGTTCCTTATTTTCGACGACGTGCCTTAAATCGTCGCGCCAGAGACGAAACTCAATTTTAAGATAAACAGACTCAAAGAAGTATTAACAAAATTTTAGGGAATGCATGGCCTCAAGGGGGTAAAAGAGAAAAGTGCGCCTAATAAAGTAAGCTAGCGTCGAATTCCTGGGCTTTCAATAGAAACGGATGAGGGTAATCCACCCCACAGAACAAAAAAGTTAAAGCAATCAGAGAAAGCAACCTGAACCAAGAAACAAAAAGCCCGAACACTACAAGCACTTTTAGGGACTAATTAATTTTTTATAATGTGTTCCTGCCAAACAAGCGGCCACTATTAGCAGCACCGTATGCACCGTCTGTTAGACAAAGAAGGCAAATTGGAACTTGGCGGTTACAGAACAAAGAGCCATTCCAAAATAATTAAAAGCTTAGTTAACATCAAACAAACGTTCTCAGGTCCAATTTAAGCAACACACTGCCATTAAGGTGACCTGAGACGCCTCACCATACAGCAGTAGCGGTTGCCATTCCTGAGCCACCAACTTCCTGGATGGCCAGAAAAGCACCCGATAGCCATAATTATTCTAGGACTACTTTCCAAACCGAGCTGCGAAAATTACAGCACCTGACAGAGAGCCCTGTACAAAAAACAATAAAAAAGAACAATAGTCGCTGGAGAACGCTTCCCGGTCTTTACGGGCGGACTTTTCAAATATAACGGATCCACAAACCGGTATTTGGGGATTTTGGCCGGGAACAAAGGCCACACGCCTAATTTATACTGGTTCCCAAGAATGCAGCTAGATGCGTCAGAGTTCCTAGCAGACCTATTCTACACTCTGACCACATCGCAACAGGGAAACAAATTTCCCATGCGGACGCCTTTTGAGCAGGCACCCTTACCCAAAACTGATGAAGACCCGGCACCAGCGATGACAACACTACAAATTGAGACTTGCCCCGATCTACGCCATTCTTCAGCATTATTGATGTCGCCAGAGCACACCTGCGAAGGCACTCAATTGAACTGCCCACGTTCTTAGGCTGCGGTAGGTAGAAAGGCTGGCCGGAGAACGCAAAAAACTGAAGTTTTAAACCTTCCGGTCCAGACAGACTGAACTTCGATTCAAAAAGGGTTGTTTGTTTGTGGCGTGATCGGGTGGTCATTTCGACCAAAATTACAACCCAGAGTGTACTTCAGGTTGCTACATGAAGGGCAACACGGAATAGTTAAGATGAAAAGCCTTGCAGAAGTTATGTGTGTGGTAGTCCCCGGTATTGATAAGGCATACGAGTACCTGGGTAAGCTCATGCAACAAATTGCCAGGGAATTAGACCGCTCCCACCAAAGCACCCGTTAAGGACTGGAACCCCTCGGGGACCTTGCGTCAAGAATTCCACATTGACTTCGCGGGGTGCCTACCAAGGGACTAGCTTTCTGATGTTCGTTGATGCCTACTACTAATTGGCTTAAGTAAGAAGTATGCCATCAACGACGAACAGAAACCTGCTTAATTAGAAAAACTGGACAACCTTTTGTTCCACCCGATGGTCTACCGGAACGTTCTTTCTCCGATTTAATGGCCACAGCTAACCATGCATACAATTTGAGGCAATACCTAGCCTCCCTTGGCATAAGACATCCCTCACGGCGCCGGCCCACCCGGCTCGTGAACGCAGGGGCTGAAGAATGGTCCGGTTTACTAAGGATAAGGTTTAGAAAGAATGGACGCCGAGATGTCCAACAGAAAAAGTAAACCGTCTCTACACTCCAGCCACATAACGCCCAGTACGTAAACACTAAGTCTCCCAGCAGAATTACTCTATGGGGCGTAAAGTTGATAGAATGCACACCTTGAATAGGTGTACACCCAATTTTACCAGAAATAACGCCCCAGACCTCACATTAGACAATTCGAAATAGGCGATTTGTATACACTAAAAATTTCACAGGGGAACCGTTATGGCCCAGGACAAGTAACTCAATCACACAAGGGCCCTAAAAATCTTCCCTGTAACGTTAACAAGTAGAGGAATGGCAGGGAATGGAAGCGGCACATTAGACCAGCTTTCGATTCCAGAATTAATAGAAAGAACCACAGGACATACAACCTTTCGCGACAAACCGACGAATTGCAAACCTAAGGTGGGGGGGAAAGCCGAGAAAGTAATATAAAGAACCTTTTAAAATACCAAAAGCCAGTGAAACATATAATCAAAGAAGGCAAATAAAGACTCCACTGAGAACTTGCTGCTGAAGAGCCCATCGGAAAGGGGCCAGCCAGGCCAGCTCGACCTGCCTGGAGAGGATAATCAGGAGGGAGCGTCAAAACCGCCGGCCTAGCAACTCAGGTGGGCGGCTAAAATGGCTGAACTCACCCTTCCAGACGGTTCAGGGAGAAGGAACGGAAGACAACAGCAGCCCGCATCCGAACCGGTCGAAGATCCTCACTAAGAATGAACCGCGCAAGTTCAGTCGAGTCCGAAAAGCCCCACTACCTGCGAGACTACGTCACCACTTAGGCTGAACTAAGAGGGGAGGGGTGTATCTATATGTAAATGGGGTGACTCCAAATTTTACAAATCTGATTGGCCAAGGAAACTAAGCGATGGATTGGTTCACTAGGAACCGCAATCCAAAGAGCTGCTGAAAAGGCGTCAAATTTAAGCAACTGCCATAGGCTACAAGCAGGCAGGCCAGCCTGTATAAAAGGCTCGGCCTTTGGGCTGCAGCCAAAATGTTTCCTGATAACTGACTGAGTGTAAATAAAGCCTTTTGTTGTTGGAAACCCGCTTCTACCTCGTGTGTTTCTTCCGAACAAACAAAAAAGATAACTCCTCCTTTCGTCTTTTAGCTGATGGGAAAAAGGGTGCAGTGGGGGAAAAATAAGGCATTCTCCTGAAAATGCGAGATCCCATGATGGGCAAAACCAGATATGGCTGTCATGGTGCCCACATCATGCGTGCCACAGGTGGCATGCAGAGCCATTTGTGCTGGCATGCAAGCTGCAGGCAAACTTACCTCACTGCACATGTGCACGCCTCATAGCTGATTTTTGGCCTGTTTGAGGACTTTTTCAGCCTCCCAAAGGCTTGAGGAAGGCTTCTTCAGGCTTCTACAAGCTTTGTAGGCTGAAATCTAGCCCCATTTTGTCACTTCCTAAAAATTGGAAGTGATGAAACGGGGCTAGATTTCGGCCTACAAAGCTTGTAGAAGCCTGAAGAATCCTTCCTCAAGCCTTTGGGAGGCCAAAAAAGGCCTCAAATCAGCCGAAAATCAGCTGTGAGGTGGAGCGCAGGTAAGGGGGTGGCAGGGAGTGGGGGTTGGGGTGGGATTGCTCATGCATGTGTAGGGGATGTGTGGGGCGCGCATTGCCTTCTGGTTGCTGGCATGCAAGCACAAGCGTGCAACCACGCAAACACGAGCGTGCAAGCATGTGCACAATTTTTGGCACAGAAGCCCAAAAAGTTTAGCCAGCCACCACTGGCCTAAATAATCACCCGGACAGCCCAAAGTTGTCAGAGCATAAGAAGGTTATTGGAGAGCATGACTCTTGGAGATGGATGTGTCCCATTGGAGAAGTCACATCCAGGGGGTCGGGGGAAGACCAGGGTCAAGGGGGAAATGTATGATGTAATTTAGTATTGGCTACTGCACTCAGCTAATGGCCAACATGGCCACTTCTAATAAATCAATTTTCTTTTCTCTGAGATGTAGCTAGAGACTTTGATTTGAATGAGGGTGGATTTGTTGGAGCCCTGACACAATCATGATCAATATGAGTCAGTTGCCAAGTATCTGAATTTTGATCACGTGACCATGGGGATGCTAAGTGTGAAAAACTTCACTTTTTTCAGTGATGTTGTGTGAATGGTCATTAAATGAACTGTTGTAAGTCAAGGACTAGAACTAAGGTTTATTTAGCTACATTTCAATTTTTTTAATCTGTATTTCTGTAAACTATCAAGAACGTTTAACAGAATGAGCAGCATACACACCGACACAAATACAAAAACATAGGGAGAAAGATATACAGATACACACATAAATGCACAGACAAACACTTCAAGCACACCCACACACCCAGCCTGGAGGCTTGGTTACAAGTTACATCTTAAGGAAGACACTCAAAAAATTATAGCTCTTTCAGAATCTTCATCCAATCTCTATATCTCATCTAATTTTAAAATGGAGCTATTCAACTTTTCTGAGATTGCTTTAATAGAAAAGACTGCAAGAAAAAAAAATGAAAGGCTATTTTCAGATTGAATTGGAAAGTTAGGTACCAGCTGCAATGTACTCACTATATTGGGTACATTTTAGGTGGTGGCATTCTCAAGATGCCAAAGGTATCAAATGTCATTTATACGTTTCTCCTTCCAGGCATTTTTCACCTTGAACAAAAACATTAGCCTTTAAAAGGTGATTTTTTTTTCCCTACCTTTTCCAGAAAACACAATGTGAGTTTGTAGCATACAACACAATGTGAGTTTGTAGCATACAACACTGATTTTTCCCTGCAGAATAAATTCTAATCTTATTCTACCTGTTGATTTCTGGGTGGAAGAAATGGATACAACAGTCAACAAATGTATTATCAAATTCACAATTAATGTTTCTGGAGGATACCTCCAAAACTTGTTTTAAAGCATATGTAGAAATCACCGACACAACATTTCACTGGAGTTGGTATGCAGTTTGTCATTTGGCTGCTGCGTTTGTGATTATCTTTCTTCCTTCACTTTTAGATTGACCATGGGCTTTCTGAAAATACTTGCAGTAGAATAAAAAAAAAATGCATACAATGTAGAGGTAGTATTCAGCAGGTTCTGACCAGTTCTGGAGAACTGGTCGCGGAAATTTTGAGTAGTTCAGAAACTGGCAAATACCACCTCAGACTGGCTTCACCCCCGTCTCTTCTCTGCCTCCCGAGTCCCAGCTGATTGGCTGGGTTAATTTGTTGCCCTGACCAGGAGAATGGAGCTGGAAAGCAGGTTAGTGGGGTGGGGAGGGAATGGGGATTTTGCAGTAACCTTCCCCCAGGAGTGCAGAGGGAATGGAGATTTTGCAGTATCCTTCCCCTGCCATGCCCACCAAGCCACAACCACCAAGCCATACCTACAGAACTGGTAGTAAAAAAATTGTAATCCCACCACTGATGATTGCATCAGGCTTGGAAGGAAGAAAAAAAATATGGGGGAGGGGGCATAAAACTTTATTTTCTGAAAAATAAATTTTATTTTCTTAAAATTAACTAAGCACCTATTTCTAATCAACAGCATGGATGCTTGTATATCTTACTTCTTTGGAAAGAATTAAAATGTACCCCAAAGAAGCACAAAATTATATTGATGTTTTATAAGCTGCATCCACACACTTCTCATCTGTTCTTCTGTTTATGGATTTCCAATTGCTTTCTTACACAGAGTTGATGCTTTCCTATTACAGTTAGATTCTGCTTCTTCTTTTTATTTTAAAGTCCAATCCCAAGGTATCTTTAAAAGTAAGAAAAGAATCCAGGCTGTTTGCTACCGATGACTTCACAATCAATATCAGTATCTAGTTGTATGTTTGAAACCATCAGCATTCAAAGGTTTTTTTTTATTAGTAAAACTTTTCTACAAGATTCTGTCTTCGGCACTCCATCCACCCACCCATGTTTGTTGTTTGTGGATCTTGTAGAGCAGGAGTGAGCCACTATGGTCCCTTTATGACCTATAGACTTCAATTCCCAGAATTCCTGAGCCAGCTGAATTCCTGAGTTGCAGTGTAGGAAGTTAGCACCCACCCCACTCCTAGAAAAATGAAATATCTTAGGAAATATTAAAAAGGCAGAATATTTCCCCGAAAAAAAATAGAAACTGGGAAGCAGAAACTCACCTCAGAAGCAGAAGCTCAACCCCACCTTTCTTAATTAATTAAGGTCTGGGCCAGAATATTTTATATAACAAAGATTTCCAGGTAGAGCTATAGGAATTGCCTAAAGCCCTTTCATTACATCATCATCCAGCAAGGCTCAACCAAGCCTGGAACNTATAGGAATTGCCTAAAGCCCTTTCATTACATCATCATCCAGCAAGGCTCAACCAAGCCTGGAACTCAGGTGAAGCCATGGGATCCAGACAAAGACTACAAAGTTAGCAAAGACACACACCCCGCCGCCCCTGGGAGTCTGACAGCCAATGGGATACATTTCTTGAACACGAACAGGAAACACTCAGGTGGGGCCCAACAGCGTGTATATAAGGGTCTCTCAGCATCTTGGCCCTTTTTCCCCCCTCACCTTGAAGCATGTGATCATCCTTTTCACTTTGGAGCTCCAAGCCATGTGGTTCTGTCCACCATTAAACCATCTTTCCAAAAAGCCTCCATGTTTCCAGTGTCTTTTTGCCCACTTGGAATTGAACCCAGAAGGATAATTCTTCCAATGTAAGTCCACAAGTCATAAAGAAATCATACCAGTTGCCCACCCCTGTTGTAGAGCATGGTTGCTCAAACAGCTTTAAGCTGAATATAGCATTTGGTCTTTGTGGCATACCAGGAGCGTTTAGTTGAACTAAAACAAGAGAAGAAGGGCTGGGGAAGAAACAGAAATAATTGGGAAGCCTGTTAAAATTATAATATGCCTATTTGTACTGTAGATAAATGCTAAATATCATGTCAGGTGGAAGCACCTGAATAGTCCTTGAAAAAGCTAAGCAGGGTTGAATATGGATAGTACTTGATTGGGAAACTCCTATGAAGTCTCAGAGTTGTAAACCAGATTGGAAAAGTTAAAAAAAATGCTTGAAGAAAACAATGGAAACCACTTGCTATCCCTGCCAAGAAAGCAATATTGAAGTGATCACTGGGTGTTGAGCATGACTCAAGGGAATCTTGACTTTGCTAGGAATGGAGTTCGTCTTCTTTTTAAAGTGCTAAATAGCACCATGCATAAGACAGATTAAGCCTGCCCTTGTCTTAAATACATGTTTTTGGAAAACTAAACAAAAGACAATATGAATTTCTCAAGTTCAAGCAAACAAAGGGAAAGAAAAATAAAGGAGTTCTGAGTAGTAAGCTGTGCATTGAGAAAGGAACTTTGGGAGGAGTTGGCATTTTCAGAGAAGGGACAACATAAAAGCAAGTAAACAACATTACAAGATTATGAAAATGAAAAGACAGATGGATGGATAGATTCCCCCTCCCCTTTGTGATATCTTACTGTCTCTTTAACTTTGTTCTTAAAGGCCCTCTGGGAGAAATTATGTAGCTGACAAAAATTGGGTACAACTAGCAATTACTGTCACTAATTGGCAAGTATGTAATATTTGTTTTAAGAGATTCAATTTTCAGTTGATCATAGCAGTTTCCCCCAATAAATGTGTTGCACCATAAAAAAATATCCTACAATAGAAATCTTTAGAAGTCTGCTTCTTGAACAACAGCCCCAATTATTATCATTAATTGTTGTATAATGTGTTTTTCAGTCATCACTGAATTTTGCCTCAAATGCCAAAACTATTGTGGCTGGTCTTGGATACACAATTTTATTCGTGGGAATGTGGCAGCATCTGCTGTTCACTATAAGTACCAAAATATCTTAGGCCCATTCTGCAGCCATTCAACCAGCTGTTTCCATTGAATTAGACCAGCCTTCACCAACCTGGTGCCTTTTAGATGGCCTGAATTTCATTTCCTATGAAGTCAGGCTGAATAGGTAGTGAGGACAGCAAGTTATATATTTATCAGTTCACAATGAATGAACCATCAGTAGACATAACCAAAATCCTACTAAGTTTAAGAAAGAGTTTAAGAGTCTAAATTCCACAGAACTGCTCTGTGGGGAAACAAAGTATGAATTATGATTTTAAAAAAGTATGAAATTCAAATATGTGGTTTAGTATGTATGTCAGTTCAGTGATATTCAAAGATAAGAGCATGACAAAAGGATATAAGAAGAGTCATCTGTCTGTCTGTCTGTCTGTCTGTCCGTCCATCCTTCCATCCATCCATCCATCCATCCATCCATCCATCCATCCATCTATCCATCACAGAATAACAGAGTTGGAAGGGACCTTTGAGGTCTTCTTGTGCAATCCTCTGCGCTGGCAGGAAACCCTATATCACTTCAGACTCCCCCCCACTCCATCCACCCACCCACCCACCCATCTATCTATCTCTGTCAAACTCCAGAGATGATTGTACGAATCTATACTCAATTGTGAAGATACATAGTAAAAAGAAAGAAAAGAAAAAGTAAAAAAAAATCTACATAATATCCACTAATATCAATATACAGTAGAAATAATTCAATTCTTAAGCACATCATTAAATGTAGACCATATGGAAGCATACTGCTTCATCTGCTTATTTTGACAATATAAAGACTTTTCAAAAATAGATAACAGACTCATATTTTGAATTCATTTCACAGTATCAGGAAAATATGTTTCTTTCCATTTATGTAAGATTATCCTCTCCTGAGCCTTGGGCTCAGTAGAGCCAAAGCTTTTCATAAAATGAAAAATTCTATATTTTAGGAATATAGTTTAACATCACATTTACATCTGTAACTAAGATATGCTATGATCTGAAAGAAAAATAAAATTATGGAAGAGTTGAAGAACTTCATACTTCTTACAACTAGCACAAAAACCCTTGATGATGAACCCTTTCTAAACATTCTTTGAAGGATCTATTAGACAAAAATTACATTTTATAAGGAATTCATTTCATTTTTAAATCATAAAAAGGATTTTTTTTAAAAAAAGCAAATCCACTGATTTTCCCATTTAATGTATTCCAAATTCTTCATTTCACAGTTCAGATATGCAACTGATGCTACCATGTTTATTTTAATTTATTATAAATTTGAATTGTTGATTTTTATATGAAATGTTCTAATCTTTAAGGATCTTAAAACTGCAGGCATCCCTGAGGCTGCAAAAATATGTGGGCCACAGGGTATAATTTGTTGCATCAATTATATATATTGCCCAGTGGATTTTATAGCAAATCATATTCAGAACATAATCTTTTGTCATTTTTGAAATAACCTTTATAAATCAACCAATTTAAGACTGATAAATCATGTAATTCCAATAGAAAATCTTTCTCACTATCCTCAAATCTGAGTTATTCTACAACATCCATTTCCCATAGTTCAAAAGTTAACTTTTCACTTATGATCAACCAAATATGTCTTGAAGCTGTTCCCTAACAAAGTTCCCTATTACATATACTTGGGCTTTAAAACTTGCCAATATTTACACACTTGCTCTCCAAAGAAACCCAAAGCAGGCAATATTCAAAAACATTCTAATTCCATAAAAATATAAATATTACAATGAAAGCTCAGTAGTACAGTTGAAAATCTGGTTGATTAACTTCTTCATAAAGTGGCTCCGTCATTTGACAATCTGAGGAAGCAAATTCTATAAAATGGGGGCTGCTACAGAAAATTCCACCTTTTCGGGGTTCCATGAATCTCATATGGAGACACTTTCAACAAGGACAAGAAGGATTGAGTCAACTTTAACAGCAACATGTCTTGATAGAAGTGACAGGAAAAGATTTCTCTTCTTACAACAACAAAAATAGTCAGTTATAAATATTGAACTCTTCTATTCCTTTCTCTATAACTAAGCTGACATATGAAAAATCCTCATTTTTTACAAGAATTTTCTCTGCAATCCATGAATCTGGGATAGAGTCAGGTCGACTGGATGGAGCTGAGCATTTACTGTCTGTATGCCGTTCCTGACATCACACTGAGTTCACAGCAAATTTTTTTTTTCTTTGCACACTATCTGCTGCTCCTTTGGATTGAACTTTAAACCTTCTGAGTGGGAAGCAGGCATCTTTACCGCTAGGTCACCATGCTGCTCAATTATACCAACTATCCAGATGAAATTTCCCCAGATCCAATACTGCACTATTTCATTCCCCTTAATATAAAAGATGTTGGATATCTTTTATTTGCCTTACTGAAATTGACATTCAGATTCATCAAAAAAATTCAGTATTTTTAAGCACATTTTCCGAAATAGAATGAACATTGGTCTGAAGGGATTCCTCATCTAGCCAAAGATGTGATAACAAGTTAATCATCACTTATTGTTTAATTATGTCCTAAAGTTGTCTTTATGTAACTGGTTGACAAAAATGAAAGCTACTAGTTTCTGATTTTAATGTGCCGAAATCCAGAGAGGTTGGATTGAGATTTCCATTGTGGTGTAACTGAAGTGCCATTTAGGAGGGCAGATCAGAGAAAAGACACTGTCACTGCTATTCATGGGGAAAGTTGCTACTGGCTAGATTAAACATTGGTTATTTTTTTCTCCCTTATTAAGATCTGTTGAATGCAATGGGTAGGCTAACTGAGAAATGGGTGAAACCATATATGCAGACAATAGATCATATTTCATACTGGGTGGAGCCAATACTAAATAAAGGAACGTGGCATTTGAAGTCTTGCATGCATCAAGGGGAGGAAAGCTATGGCAAATCAAGACAGCATATTAAAAAACAGAGACATCATGCTGCCAACAAAAGTTCATATAGTCAAGGCTATTGTTTTCCTGGTTGCAATGTATGGCTGTGAAAATTGGACCATAAGAAAAGCTGAGCACCAAAGAATTGAAGCCTTTGAACTATGATGCTGGAGGAGACTCCTATGAGTCCCTTGGACTGCAAGGCGATCAAACTGGTCAGTCCTAGAGGAGATCAACCCTGACTGCTCTTCAGAAGGCCAGATCCTGAAGATGAAACTCAAATACTTTGGCCACCTAATGAGAAGGAAGGACTCACTGGAGAAGAGCCTGATGCTGGGAAAGTTTAAGGGCAATAGAAGAAGGAGAGGACAGAAAATAAGATGGCTGGATGGAGTCACTGATGCAGTAGGCATGAGTTTAATGGACTTCAGAAGATAGTAGAGGACAGGAAGTCCTGGAGCAATGTTGTCCATGGGGTTATGATGGGTTGGACACAACTTTGCAACCAGCAACAACAAAATGCACTTGAAAAAGAAGCAGAATTAAGATACCATCCAGATATATGAAAACAAGGAGTAATATTGAAATTGCAAGAGATGTCTGTCACCAAGATAGATCCTGCAGAGGCAGAGGGTGCAGAAGGGAACCTAGTAGTAAAAAAAACACACACCTCCCTTTGGAAAAAAGAGTAATTTAAAGTTCAAAGGAACAAATAAAATAAGGCCAAAAAGAGAAGGAAAATTGTGCCATATGTAGCAGAGATAAAAGAGTCAGAGTTCATTGTTCTGACGTTAATTTACTGAGCATCTTTTTAAAACCAACCAATAAAAAACATCCACAGAGTTTTCCCTGTATATTTCTGTATTTCAGATTATTTTATTTGACATGTTTTAGGATTCTCTTGACTATGGAAAAGATAACAACAACTCCGTTATAGCAAAAAGGAAAAAAAAACTTTTTTCCATTTTCTCCATCTCCATTTCAGTCTGATAATTTTGAATGGGAAAAAAGATTGAAACCATGTGTTTAATTATTGCATATGGATGTTGTCCGTGAGTATTATTAACTTAAGTGATTTGGAAATGGTTTTAAATCAGTGTTTTGAAATCTTGAGGTGCCCTCCTTGGATACCAGCCAGTTGTAGCTCAGTGGTAGATCCTGTGGTCTTCCTGACAGATAGGAAATAAATTTTGGAAAGCTGAGCAAATGATAAAGGAGTAATCAGATTAATGTGTGATTGAGTTTAAAGCATCTTCCTATGTTTTTAGGGCACATGGAAAGTATGCAATGTTTCTTAGGCAGAAATTATTTATTTATTTGGAAAATGGCATACAATGCCAGGGAAATCTACAAACGCTAAACACCATGCACTCCTCACAGCCTAGAGTCTCAGAGCAATAAAGCAATGTGTATATGTATTATATATTATATATATTATATCCCACAGCCTGGAGTTTGATACTATTGGGTTCAAGTTTGATTCAGCCTTCCATCCTTCTGAGGACAGTAAAATGAGGAACTAGATTGTTGGAGGCAATATGCTGACATTGTAAACTGTCCAGAGAGTGTGCATAAAGCATTACGAAGTGATATATGTCTAAGTGCTATTGCCACTAATAGAAGAGAATATATGTAGCTCAATATTGAACTGTAGAATCCTTGGTGCTGTTTGAGTTTGGTTGTTTTCTTGCAGACATTTCATTACCCAACTAAGTAACTTTATCAATGTCAAATATAATTAGGTGTTTGGACCAGTGCTGAGTAACTGATGATGTTACCAAGTCAGGTAATAAAACACTCGCAAGCTCAGACAGCATGAAGGATTGAGCAGTGAGTAGCTGTTACAGCACTAATTACCCCAAAGTTCAGCTCTTTTACTTAACATCTATTAAATGCAATCCATGATTATTGTTTTTCTCTGTGTTTTGTTGTCACAGTCCAAATATCAACCACCATAATTATTTAACATCACTGGGTTTTAACTCTGACTAAAGAAAATATAATTGAAACTTGACAAAGGGCAGATATGAGCTGGAATAGCTGGCGAACAATAAGTCTCTCATAAGTCTCAAAGCAAATAAATGAGCATCTAAGACTGATAATAAGTTAAAATTGACTCCAATTTTATCTTTAGCTGTGCATCTTCACACATTGCTTTAGATGTGTCTATCTTATCGCAATACATCACTGTATAGTTTTATATTTATCATCAAGCACGTTAAACATAGAATTATGTCCAGCTTGCTGATTCAAATATGTACACCAGAGTTCATGCATACTCTGTAATAAGGCTCCTCAAGATAAGGCTCTACACCTTAAAATGTGTCCCAACTTTGGGCTACTAACATGCTTCTGTGATTGCTCTTTCCATATAGGTTGGCTACAGTTATATTACACTCTGTCTTGTTTCCACACTGGTAAATATAACAGCCTTCTAGGTGGAAATGATGCCAACTGGGGAAATTCTCCAATTTAGATCTATATAATTGGGGGTAAAGGTGGAATGCTTTAAAATTATTACAGAAAATAATTTTGGTCAAATTCTCAGGGGAGAATGTAAGGCTGTTGAATTTATTAAAGCCCATGTCACACTGGCCAACGGATGCAAAAAGGACACAGCGGACGAGCAAAATGTTCCACCCGTTGTCATCCACTCTCAAAAGGGGCAAAAATTTGCATAACCGGAGCGGATAACACGGACGCGGGGAGGACAGAGCGGATTGCGGAACAGAAGCCCAGCGGAATGGGAGTGGATGGGAGCGGATGGCCAACCGCAGGCTTCTGGGGGGCCTCAGCAAAGCGGACGCGGAATGGATACAGCGGATGCACAGCGGATGCACAGCTTTGGATGAAGCGGATGCAGAGCGGATGCAAAGCGATTCACAAAGGACGCCTAGCGATGCCTGGCGTTAATTGTGCATCCGGGAGGGGAATGCATTGCATCAGCCCCCCGGAAAAAACAGAAATTAGCTCGGAAGCAGGTCGCCATTTCAGAGTTAAGCCTGCTGGGCCGGAGCCGGAATTGGCTGCCTTGCCTGCAATGTCTGCTGCAAGCCTTGCTGCTAGCCTGCCTGCACAAAGCCTCCCTGCCAGCCTCCTGCCAGCCTTTGCTGCCACCTGCTGCACAGCCTCCCTGCCAGTCTTACTGCCAGCCTTGCTGCCTAGCCGGTCTGCCTGCCAGCCTTGGGTTCATGTCTGCCTGCCAGCCTTGGTGGGTGCCTGCCCTGTCAACCTTCTGCCAGCCTTGGGTGCCTGTCTTTGGTGGCCCAGCCTTCCTGCCAGCCTTCGGTGCCTGCCTGCCTGCCAGCCTTGGTGACCTGCCTCCTGCCAGCCTTCCTGCCCAGCCCTTGGTGCCTGCCTCCCTGCCCAGCCTTGCTGCCAAGCCGCTTGGTCCTGCAGACCTCCCTGCCAGCCAGCAACCCCACAACCATGCGGAAGCACAGCAAGCCTCAGCCATCCTGCTTGCCAGCCCCGGCTAAGAGGGACAGGGCTACCAATCCCAGCCCCCGGGCCCTCACTGCTGGGTTCTGCTGGGGCCTTCTGCAGCATGGGCTCTCTCTTCTCGGGTTGGGGCTTCTGCTGCTTCTGCTTCTGGAGGACTGATGAAAAGCACTCCAGCACACCCAGCCACCTCCACAGCACCTGGGACCCTTCACCCCTGAGACTGAAGCGACCAGAGGAGTGCCAGAGACTCTTTTTTTTGGTTTTATAGTTTTTCTTGTTAATATAAATTCTATTTATGATTCACGCACTTGCTTCATTTCTTTTTTTTTAATAAAGGTCTTGGGTGGAAACATTTTAGAAATGTGTTTAAGCCTTTGGATGCTTGTGGGATGGGTTAAGGATAGCTTTGGGATGGGTTAGGAATACCTGTGGGATGGGTAATAGCTGTGGGATGGGTTAGATAGCAGTGGGATAGATAAACGCTCCCAGTGCAAGCAATAGTGGGAACTGGATGGTCCAACCCTCCCAGGTGCCACAACCTATGGCCCTTTTATTCATCAATAATAATGTTAATAATTATCCCACATGTCAACATAACACAACTCTTATTAATGCCCTGTTCATTGTAAAGCCAACCAAACATACAGGGAAAACACATCTTCATCAGTGTGATGAGACAGGCTGAAGAAGCATCATCAAGCATTACCCAATCCTGTTCTTGCCACTCACTGCTCCAGCGGGAGTTGCACACAGTGTTCAGGAGGTGCGCCTGCTTCTTCGCTTCAATGTGAGGCTTTGTTGGGGCCTTGCACATCCTCAATATCGATCAGGTTTCGCCTTGTCTCCATTCCCCAAGGCATCCATGTCCCCCATTGCCCTGTTGGAGGTGCCACGAGCTGTTTCTGCACAGACTGGTGTTGCCGGGTGGCGCATGAGATTGGTTGCAGATGCAGCACAAGCAAGCTTCCATGATCCTCCTCACGGTTCTGGGCAATGGTGCATGGTGGTGAGAAGTATCATGGAAACCTGTTAGCCAGATGCCCAAAAGGCGTTCTCCACCACCCGCCTTGCCCCTGGACAGCCTGGCTAGTTGAAGAGATCCTCTCTTACAGGTGAGGAGTTCTGGAACTGGTAGGGCTTCGTGAGGTAGGTCTGAGGGAGAAGGCGTCATCCCCCACGATGAAAGTAGGCACATCTTGGTGTCGTTGGCAGCGGGTTCTGGATCTGGAACACCATGATGAAGGTTTGCCTTCCAAAGACTCCTCCTTGAGGTGACTGGTGGTTGTATACCTGGGCATCTGAAGATGACCCGTTCTGAAGCATCGATTGCACATGAATCTTGTCGTCAGACATCGACCATGGAAAAAGAGGACGATGCTTGAAGAAGCCCTTGTAGGTTGAAATAAGTGGACCCGACCTGGCTGGCGCTTTGCGGGCCACGTGCTTGCCACCTCATGGCTCCAATGGTCTGGGGGAAGTTCCACTTCTTATACCACTGCTCTGCAAACTTTCTTCCAGCCCTTCTTCAGTGGAGGGGCACTGGAGGAAGCTCCTCCTTGTATTCTTCGATGATGGCCTGCACCACTACTTCTGACCACAATGCTGATGGTGTTGGATGCACCTCCAGCCGCACTGCCAATGCTCGCTGTAGGAGGTCCCATGAGGCCAGGTGGTGCAGAGTGAGTGGCCACCTTGAGCCAGGGTCAGGCTGGGCCGGAAGTTTGTGTTTGCCTTGGTCACATCTGGGGTGTCAGGCGCTGCACAACTTCGTCAAAAAAATGGCTGGAGGCATCCTCATGAAGTTCTGGCAATGCACAAGAGTCTTTCCGTTTCCTGAGTCACACCAATCAGCTTGTTGTACAGTCCGTCCTCTGCTATTACTGGCGAACCATCTTCGATGCCAGACTCTTTTTGGGTGGCTCACTTTTCCTTCTCGAGTAGAGTTTCACAGAGCCTGGCAGGACTTGGCTTTCGGCACTGTTGACATCGGAACGATGGGTGGCTGCCGTGAAAAGACTTCTTGCTTCAAACCATCCCACTGGTGAAGCATGACTGGATGTCTGTGGAAGAGCAGAGGCCAGACGAAGGGTGCAGAGGTCTGCTGCCACTGGTCTGCTGGTACTGGAAAGAGATGCCAGATGAGTTCCTCCCCTTTTTATAGGCAGTATAGGTGTCCCTTTGCATCCTCCTAGGCAACTCCTCTTAGGCATCCTGTAGACATCCTTAATATCCGAGATAGGCCCCCTCTGGTGAACGTTTTTCCGTTTTTAAACGCTTTGTTTCCGTGCTGCATCTGTTCTGCATCCATTCTGCATCCGTTTCAGCGTGCGTTTTCCACTTTCCTCCCTGCATCGGGCGGATGGAGTTGGCGTGGATGCGCAGCGGATGCCTAGCGGATATAGCGGAATGCGTAACAGAGCGTAGCAGATGCGTAGCAGATGCAGAACGGACGAACTGGATACATTTTCCACGTACGCAAAGTTTTTAGGCAGCCCAAAACTTTTGGAGCGATGAAAACATCAATAGATGGATGCTGGACGGATAGAGAGGAAGCCAACGGAGGGAGTTGAGTACATCGCGTTTTCGAAGGATGGCAAAGGTTTTTTGTCCGTTTTACATCCTCTTTGCATCCGTTGGTTCGGTGTGACATGGGCTTTAGTTATCAAAGTGGTCAAGAAACAATGTTTCACTGCACAATCTTGTCTTGAATGATATGCAGCCTAAAAAAATCCTTGATTTCCTAAGCTTCAATTAAATCCAAAGGAAGATATCATGGAGAAACTTCACCATATCTATCTGTCAGCCTGTCTGTCTCAGTCTGTGTTCCCTGCCACTCTCAACTTCACCCTCCAGGTTAAAACAAAATTCAAGCTGAGTTCAGGTTCTGATGATTTCATGGAGACAAAAGCAAATGGTTTGCTTACTTCTAGGGAAATGTTTATTTTTCATATTAAAAAAAAGAAATAAATGTATTTCATTTTCCTATTTCTAGATATTTAGTTTTCAGTCACACTTGTAGCTTTGATAGACCCTGAATGTTTCCTCTTCAAGTACTAACCAGGTTTTAGCTTCTGAGCCTAAAGAAATAATCCAGATGCTGCCACTTGCAGAGAAAGTTATTGTTACTATGAAAGGGAATCTTACCATGAAGAAATGGTTGGAAAATTTCCCTTTTTAAAACAGCCCATTTTCTCTTCCCACCAATAGCTTCTGATGGACAACTGAGAGTTAAGATAAGTAGGAACGCAGGGTTTCAGCATCATGTTTATTGGTTTTAACAAATAAATAATTTTATTTTAACAAATAAATAAACAAATAAATATATTGAGTACCTCAATGTACCCTGCAGTTTAAACATGACTGCATAAGGATTTTAATTGAAATGTCAATTCAGGAAAATGTTCCAGCATATTTTAAAAGAAAAGTATTTGATGGAAACAATGGAAAAATGGAACTGAATCACCTAGCATGAGCTAATAATCAGAGCTAGGTAATCTGAAATCCTACAGATGTTGCAGAATGGCATGCCCAGACAAGCCCGGGCAGCATGGCCAAAATGAAGGATGCTGGGACTTGTAGTTCAGCAAGAGAAATCTACAAAACTACAGAATTATCTTTCTTGAAAAAATGTGCTACTAAAACAGTCTCTCTCTGCAGTTACAGGTTGTACCGGTATTATTTTCCCATTTCTTCAAATGCTGGGGACCATAGGAAGTCATGGGAAAAAAAACTGTAAACTACTCTGAGTTTTGTGAGCAATATAAAAATATCTAGTCCAAAATGAAACACGGGAGAGAGAGAATAAGATGTCTATTTTTTTAAAAAATGTGAAGAGGCAACATATGTGTAGCTGCAAACTAAGTGAAACTGGTATCTCGTCTCACCTGAGTGTAATGAATTGGAAAGAAGGCAAAGAGGAAGGCAGACTTGGTCCAAAGTTTCCAATGATCAAATAAATGAGGATATTTGAGAATTGATTTTCTGATTGACTTGCCTTTTCTGGCCCAAGCTGTAAGGACATGATGCAGCAATCTCTTTTTATTTCAACAGAAGATGGCAGCACTTGCTTACAAAAAGGGCCATAGCAGAAACATGTTAGCTGCAATGTGCATTTCGAGAGATTTGCTTCTGTCAATAGACAGGAGCAAAATAGAGAAGTCCTTTTCCTTCTTTCCTAATACTTAATATTTGCTTGAAATGAATCACGTCCAGAATTGGGATACATTTGAATAGAAATAGGCTATTCCCTGGAAACAGAGCTTGAATTTACTGGATGGGAAACTGGAGAAGCTCAGATACATGGGTAGTTCTTGACTTAAAATCATTCGTTTCGTGACCATTTGCAGTTACAGTGACACCTGAATAAAGTGACTTATGACTGTTTTTCACATTTACAACCGCTGCAGCATCCCCATTGTCACGTGATCAAAATTCAGACACTTGACAATTGGCATGTATTAATGACAGTTGCAGTATCCTGGGGTCATGTGATCACCTTTTGGTCCCTTCTGACAAGCAAAGTCAATGGGGAAGCCAGATTCACGTAACAACCAAGTTACTAATTTAACCACTGCAGTGATTCACTTTACAACTGGGGCAAGAAAGGTTGGGAAATGGGGCAAAATTCACTCAACAACTGTGTCAGGGCTCCAACAAACCCATTCCCATTCCAATCATAAGTTTCTAGCCGCATCTCTCAGAGTAAAAAAAAATGATTTATTAGGAGTGACCATGTCATTGTTAGCTGGGTGCAGCTGACTCTACAATACATAATTCATTTCCCCCTTGACCCTGGTCTTCCCCCCATCCCCTGAATATATATTCTCCAGTGGGACACATCCATATCCAAGAGTCATCAACCATGCTGTCCACTAATAATCTTGCATGCCTGACAGCTTTGGACTGCCTAGCAATTATCTGACGCATTTCTGGAATGCACCACTTTCTCCCTCGCCCTTTCTGCTGGCAACTAAAAAGACCAAAGAAGTATATTTTAGTTGACAAACTGTCTTGCTTAGCAATAGAAATTTTTAAGCTCAATGGTGGTCAAAGGTCAAGGCCTCTCTGTACTTTGTCAGATAGATAGTCCTCACGTTGTGACTATTGATTCAGTGACTGTTCAATGTTACGACAGCATTGAATGAGGGGGGCTCATAATGGGTCCTCAGAGTTCTGGCCATTGCAGTGTCCTCATGGTCATGTGAAGACAATTTTCAACTTTCCTTTCAGTCTTCCCGCAAAGTCTGTGGAAAAGTTGGTAGAAAATTGAAAGAGTTGCCTTGAAGCAAACAAATTTAATAAACAAACAAACACATAAATAAGTCATGGTCATCCCAAAGGTGCCTTTTTAAAAGGAAATTTTTTTCTTTGAAGATGTTTTGCTTATAAAAGAGCTGAAGAAGCTTCTTGGATGAGAAGTGAAACATCTTCAAAGAAAAACCAGAAAATCCAGATGCCTTTTGAAAAAGCACTTTTCGGATAACCATGACCTGGATGACTGAGAATGTCCATAGACATTAAGTCATGGTTGTGTGAGGTACTCACTTTGACAACTTAGGCAGTTCTTGTTTAACAACAGCAACTGGGACTGCCAAATTACTCTTGTTAAGGGACACATGTTATGCTGTACAACTGTGTCATTCACTGATACTGTACCTGGTCCCAATTGTGATAACCCATGGACAGCCTGTAATTAAGGTCTTTATATTTATTTGACAAGTGCTAAAGTTGAGGCCTCACAGTAGGAACAAGTCAGCTGCAGCTCAAATTCCATTGTGAATGGAACATGGTTTTGGGAAGAATAACTTGGTTTCAAGATAGGAATGCACCTGAATTTTATATGACAAACCAGCAACTTATCCCTGTATGAGGAAATATGGATCTATTGAGCATATGGTACAGCAAAAAAAGATTGCTTCAAATTTACAATGATAGATTGATGATATATTTGCTTTCTTTTCTGGGTCTTTATTTGTGAAAAGACCGATCAATATTATTCCACATGGTTCAGATTTAAGGCAGCATTTAAAAACTGAGCTGTATTTGATCTTTATACTTTGTCATTGTTTTTGTTTCTGCTTACTTCTCTGTATCTTTTTCTCCTTGTGTTTATTAAATAAAAATGTAAAATGATGCCATTTGGAATGGAATACTGGCATTGAACTCTTTTGCAGCTGACTTTGGAAAAAACAGAGATTTTAAAAAAAAATGAAAATATATTCAGAAAGTTTTCTTCTCCTTTTTTGTTCCACCTAGTAATCATATCATAACAACTATAACAGCCACAACAATATATGCGCTTCATTTTCACCACAAAGCAGAAGTTCAGGATAATATACACAAGGTTTGCTCTTCCACTTATTCCTCATAAGAACAACCCTTTGTTAAGGTTGACCTGCAGATAATGATTTGTTGTGGTTCGCCAGTGGCCTGCAGAGCTGGCAGCAGAATCGGACAATGGGGAGGAACGTTGGCCAGTACTGGAGTCTGGGGAGGGCTCGGATGAGGGATCTCCATCCAACACATAGATAGGGCCAGGGCGATCTGAGAGTTATGTGCTGACTCTGGAGCCTCCAGAATCTGACATCAGCAAGGCAGAGGAACAGCGGGAGCCTGTTCCCAGTGCGTGCTTGTGCAGAGTTGCCAGAAGCAAGAACAGTTAAGACAAAAGGAGTGACTCAGAAGTAAGGCTTGCAGATGATTGGTCCCTCCCATAAGACACAAAGGAGGAGCAAAGGGACATGAGCCTTTGCAGGAAGCAACTTTGTTTGTACTGGTCGACTTAAAATCTGAAGCTCTGTGTTGACTTTGTGCTCCATTTGACCTTGTACAGCTAATGGGCAATTTAGTTGTTGGCAGCATTTAAAGGAAAATCAAGGTAGGTGCTTATCAGCCTTATCCCAAAAGACTGGCAGACTTCTGTTGGACGATTCATAAACTGTTTGGGACTCATTACGGGCTGTGAATGCATATAATTCACAGCCGTTGAAATAATTAAAAAAAGGTTTTCAGGAACAGTGTGTCATTGTTGCTATCCCAGGAAGCCTTGGTCAGAACATGATTAACCTAACTTCTTTCAGGTCTTCTAAAGGTGAAGGTATATTCGTACCTGGTTTTCCAAGTTCAGCATTACACTATATTGACTGTTGACTTCATCTTACCCTATTTCTGAGGAAGTTGTTCCAAATATAATTTATTCAAATGTAATGTCCATATAGAATCATAGGGCTGGAAGGGAGCTTGGAAGTCTTCAACTCCTTGTCCAAGGCAGGAGAGCTTATACATTTGAGACAAATGGTTGTCCAATTTTTTCTTGCTTAATGCAATAACTGCTTTTAGGCAAGTGTGCAGGAAATTACAAGACAAATCTCTACAGAACACAGTAGCAGCATAGTATCAGCATATCAGAATTTGCAAATACCTTAGAGGAGGAATTCCACACTGAAGGCAGGAGGCATTCCTCTACCTACTTCAAATGGGAAGCAGCCATGGCTATGACAATTTTTCAGGATGGGGATCAGGACTTATCCTTAAAGTTCTGCCTAAATATTTCACTACACAATGTACACAAAGTATAGAAAGGACTCAGAATCTAACACTGGCACCATCTTAGACTATATCATAACATGTACCCATTTTAAGCCTGCCTCGAAGGAGGCTTTAGTGTAGTGGTTTAAGGCACCAGGCTAGAAACTTGGAGAACCTGAATTCTAGTCCAGCTGGGTTGCCTTGGGCCAGTCATTCTCTCTAAGAAGCCAGAAAAGGCAAACCACATCTGAAATCTTGCCAAGAAAACTGCAGGGACATGTCCAGATAGTATTCAACACTGGTCCCCCCTCAAAAATGGAACAGAAAAGCAAAAAAAATATTACAGGAATAGCTTTACAACACTCTCAGAGTAATTTACAATGTCACCATCTTGCCCCCTACAACTTGGCTCCTCATTTTTACCAACCTCAGAAGGATGGTCAACCTTGAGCGCTGTCAGAATCAAACTGCAGGCTGTGGGTAGAGTTTGCCTGCAATGCTGCATTCTAACCACTGCACCACCAAGGCTAATGAACAGCAACTCCTTGTCGCCTGTATAGAATGACAATCTTTAAAAGAAATGGAAGGCTGAATGAGTAATATGATTCAAAATTTTATTGACATTAATACATTTACTTTTACTGCCAGGTCCAGAATGATATTATTCATCATGAAGACAGCATAATTATCTTTGAGTGTTATAAATGGCGGAATTCATTCTCCTGGAAATTAAGGAGAATGTTGTGAAACCTCCTTTAAAAAGGAAGGGGACAAGAAGGATGGCTGATACAGCTGATATAAAGCAAGGGCTTTAAATTTCTGCCAACAAAGCTGCAGCAAAGCAACTGAGAATTAGTTGGCAATGAAGACTGTAATAACCTCTAATTAGTTTAGGTAGCCTTCTGATCTCATTTTTCATGTCAGAGGGATTATTCATCCTGAAATGTGATTTCCCCCACCACTTACTGGCGATGTTCCAAGTATCTATGCTCAGAATATAAGCAATAAAAGGACAATGAAGGTACTACATGAAATATATATTATAACTTCCCAAAAATGCAATGCAGCAAAAGTCAGAAAGCGCAACATTTATAAACTTTGCTTCCAACTATAGAGACTTTTGAAGAGCTATTCTTGAAGGGCTCATTCTTGAAAGTGATGTAGACTTCTCTAAACTACATAGCTCGCAGATTGAACAGAAGCAAGCCACTGGGGAGTGGGAGCATTTTGTTTTTATTCAAATTCCCATCAACCACAACCAGATGGCTGGTATTGGGGCACGCAGAAAGTACTTATTCAATAAGGCTTTCCCCAGATCTTCATGTATGGTAGATAAAGGACTTTGTGCAACCTGATGTTTGTAACTTTGTGTTGTAAAGGATGGTGGAGGTCCTTAATATATCAAGCTGGTAAAAAGACCAAAATAAAGTTTGCAGTCACTTAGGCACTGTGAAAATCATACACTTGCTTTGGGGCTTCTGACTCCATCACAGAATCATGAACCTAGATGGATTATGACAGGGGTGGGCTTCAAAAATTTCGGGTTCTCTGCCCAGTTGCTGGGTGGGCATGGACATGATGGGCATGGCCTGGTCAACTTCCTGTACCACAGTGGAGAGTAATTTTTGTCCTCCCCAGGCTCCAGAGGCTTTTTTTTTTTTTTTGAGCCTTTGATAGGGCAAAAATGGTCTCTCCTGGGCTCCGGAAGCCCACTGGAAGNGCCCATTTCCAGCCTTTCAGAACTCCCAGGGAGGCCTATTTTTCACCCTCTGCAGGCTCTGGAGGCTTTCCTCGAGCCTCCAGGAAGCCAGAAACGAGCCCATTTCTGGCCTTCTGGAGCCTCTGAGAGGCCTGTTTTTTTGCCCACCCCGAGCCTCCGTGAGGGCCCTGTACTTACCTGGCACCCAAAATGGGCCATGTGGGGACTCCTAGGATGGGTGGGGCAGGGTGGGCAAGGCCACCCAGGGGTGAGATTTACTGGTTTACCGAACTACACAGAATCTTAGCTAGTGGATCACCCAAACCTGTGCGAACCCATAGCAGCCCACCCCTGGATTATTAAATGTCCAGCAAAGGGAGGACATTTGGTCTTGTAAGTATAAAAGAAAGAATGGCAGAATCTAGGCACAAATGGGCTAAATCCAACCTCCCTTGAATTCTATTGACCCTTATCTAACTCCAAGCAGGTACTGTTAGTTAAGAAGATTTCTGCACTTAAGCTTGTAAGCAATAAATATGTTTAATTGGACCTTCAGTGTGAACCTGATCTTTCCTGCCTGACAATAATCTTCTGCATGTTCTGCTTCTTTTTTCCCCTTGTCCATCAAGAGACAAACAGTCTAGATTTATGTTATCTAATTTGTTCTGTATAAAATAGTTTACTCCAAATCCTCTAATATGATTGGCTAGAAAAGCTGGCATAGGGATTGGTTCACTAGGAATCAACCCAAAAGAGCCGCCAAAAGGTGGCTAAATCAAACAACCATCATTGGCTACAAGCCGGCAGGACAAGCAATATATAAAGCTGCCGCGGCTAGAGCAAACTATTTCGTTTTACTTAAACTGTTGAAATGAATAGACTTATTTACTGTTGGAACCCGGTCTACCTCACGTTTTTCCGACGAACGACGGAGGTGCGGGATGGGATCAGACGTAAAACGTAAGTTGCACGGCAGCAATGAAAATCCAGCGTGAGCGATGACGGAAATAAATGCCACGCCGCTCCTTCAATCAACGAAGAGATTAGGAATTCCTACTGCTAGACCATTTTCCAAATGTACTTAGAAGGTAATGAGATGGAAGAATCTCAGACCAGCGTAAGAGGCTGTCTTCTTAACGCATTGCGGACAACCTGTGTTCAAGATGGCCAAGTATTGGCAAAGCCCAGAGACGTAAACAAATGACATGCCCGAATTCAGGAATGTTAAAGGCTCACTACCCAGTTGGTGTCAAATCTCATCAAACGGGCAACAAAATTTCTAACCGAAGACAAAAAGAAGGTGAGACCATCGCTGATTCTTGTGGCAGCCTCGAAACTGGGGGAAGTGTGCGAATCTGGAACTTAGATGAGCCATGCGAGATTGAGTGTTATTGGTTTAAAAGACTCTAATTTACAAAGTAAATTGCTAAATAAAACCCAAACATAACATGGTGACAAGCACATCACAGAAGCCACAGGCCGCAGAAGCTTGCGAAAAATTCACCGCCACCATAAAACAAGATGAAACGCATAACGGATGAAACGAGCCTAACCAGAGGGAAGAAAACATTTCCCCCACTACACACATGAAGATTTGACAACCAGAATCCGGAAGAGGGATGACGATGAGGCTCCACCACCTGTTATAGCCAACAAAAAAAGCGCACGAAAAAAACTGCAGGCGAATGCACCGGGTAGCAGAGGAAACCACCCTCGAGCTGATTGCAATTCTTGAGATGCCATCGCCGAGCTTGCAAGAAGGGACACATCGAGAAGTCTGCAGGATCAAAAAAACACCCTAAACAGAGCAGCAACTCTCCCACACAGCTGAAATCGAAACAAGCGAGAGAAGTGGAGCGCAACAAACGAGCAGCCAACCAGAGGAAAAGACCCAATCAAACTGTCACTATCGGAGCGCTCAGACGGAAAGCGGCGAAAAATGTTAAAGTCATCATAAAAATTGAAGGCAGCCCTGTGAGATGGAAGTCGATTCGGAGTCTTTCCTGTCAATGATGTCGTGGGGACAAAATCAGACAACGTCCAAAATATCAAACTTAAAAGAGCTCCGAAACAAAATTAACTCTGAAGGCTAGCAGTGGGAATGAACATAGTGATAGGTCTAGGACATTTCGAGTCGCTTACAAGCAGCATGTCGAAGTCCTGCCTTGCAGATAGTCGACCGAGACGACCCAGCTCTGGGGCATCGATGGTTCGACCACTGCGGCATCAATGACGGAGAAATGGGACCCGATGAGATTGCGGGAAAAATCCAGACGAAGGCAGCCAAGCCAGCTCGACCTGCCGGAGAAGCACGGAGGCGGCGGGCAAAAGATCACCGCTCTGAGAAAACTCAAGCCAGTAGCCAATGCCGACTCACCCTTCGGCGTTTTCCATGGAAAAGAGCCGGAGAGACAGCAACCCATCCGAACCGGTTTGAAGCCTCCAGCAAAAAATGTACGCAGCAAGTACCAGATAGAATAAGAATAAGCCCAACCTACCTGCGCCGATAGGGTCACCAGATAGATAAACAAAGGGGGAGGGGTGTTCTGTATAAATATAGTTTACTCCCAATCTACTAATATGATGCCTAGAAAAGCGCATAGGGATTGTTCACTAAGAACCAATCCAAAAGAGCACCAAAAGGCGGTAATCAAAACCATATTGGCTACACAACCGGCAGGCAAGCCGTAATGATAAGGCTGCGCGTGGCTTAGAGCAAACTGTTTTTACTTAAACTGTTGAAATAAAGACTTTTACTGTTGGAACCCGGTCTACCTCGTGTTTTTCCGGATGGAACATAATTGATTTCCTGATTCCAGAAATTGGCTTTATTCCATCCTTTTCAAATCCATAACCACAGTATTATTGTAGTCACATGACTTATCATATGTTTCCATGCTGGAATTTAAAAAGTGCATCACTGATAATTCTATACCATGGCTAACATATGTTCTGAAAACAAATATGTGTTGTAAAAATATTGCAAGTGAAAAATGAATCGTTCTGATGCTGTAAAACACACCTGTCAAACTTGATTTCACTGAGGGCTGTATCAGAGTTGTGTTTGACCTCAGGGGCAGGGGGGCATGACCAGAGTGGTATGGCCAGCTCAACATCACTCATGTCAGCACCTGTGATGGCCCGAGTGCTCTGCCAGTGAATACAGGCTCCTGAGCTTCGTTTTCAGCTGTGACAGCCTCATGCAACCCTCTGCCAGTGAAAACAGAGCTTGGGAGGGCCCAAGGGTTTCAGGAGGCTATTGCAGCTGAAAATGGAGTTTGGGAGCCCATTTTCATTGGCAGAGGCACCGTGGGTCTGTCCTTCATTGTTTCCAGGCCAGCCCTGTGGGCCAGATCTAAGCACCTGGATCTGGCTCACGGGCTGTGAGTTTGACACCCCTGCTGTAAAAAGTAATTTCATACACAGGTAGGCCTTTTCCAGTTTACAATTTTTCATTATAATTTTTGTTGTGAATGACAAGAAAGTTAAACATCTCTTTTCCTCACTGTTTATCCTCTCTTCTTTGCCTGTTGGATACTTTATATATAAGTGGTGTTTGTGTGTGTGTGTGTATGTGTTTGTGTATACATTATATACATACACATTGATTTATTGTTTGTTTTTATGCGGTACACCACCCAGAGTCACACTGGTTGAGTTGAGTAGCTTTATAAGTTTTATGTGTTAATATATGTTCTATTCTCTTGAGTAGCTTTATAAGTTTATATGTTAATATATGTTCTATTCTCTTGGTGAATGCATAAAATCCCTTTTTCAAGAGTTTAACTTTAGTTCTTACTGGGCATCTCAAGACCCCAGAACTGCACAATGCTCTTGGGATGATGATGTCAACAATGATGATTGATTATATGCCATCAAGTCATTTTTGATTCCTAGTGACCACATAGGGAAATGTTCTCCAAGAAGATCTATCCCTAACCTTTTCTTTTATGACTCCCAAAGATCATATCATGGCTCCTGAAACTGAGTTCATCCACCCAGCGGTGGGATTCTACCAGTTTGCACCTGTTCGCTAGAACCAGTTGTTTACATTCTAAGCAGTTCGGCGTACCGGATGTTCGAAGAAATTACTGGCCTAATCCTGAAAGGAAGGCAGGAAGGAAACATTCTGGTGTTGCTTACAGAAACTGCCTCTNTTTTTTTCCCCTCCGTTGCTGGTACTTTGCTTGTGTGGAGTGACCATTCAAAGTTACAATGACATTGAAAAAAGTGACTTATGACTATTTTTCACACTTACAACTGTTGCAGCATTCCCACAGTCATGAGAGGCCAGGCGAGGAGATGTGTGCCTCGATGTGAGTGATATTGAGTTGGCCATGCCCACCAACTAAACCATGCTCACAGAACCGGTTGTTAAAAAATTTGAATCCCACCCCTGCATCCACCTTCTTGTTGGTCTTCTTCTCTTTTCTTCCACTATTCTCAGCATCAATAATACTGATGAAAATAATAAATGAACTTTAGATTTCCCATTTTTTCCAAGAACAAAGTGCAATGTAATAAGTACCTCTTCCCATAGTAATAGTACCTCTTCCCATAGTAATAATACCTCTTCCCTGTTCAGAAATAGAAAAGGTATGGTGATCTTCCCACTTTGTTTAGAGTTCTTTGGAAGCCATGAAGGCGGCAACAAGCAAATCAGGTTTGAAGAAAGATGCCCTGTTCTCTCAGATTTTCTTTTACTGCCTTCATTTCCCTTCAAGGATCCAGACTCATTTGGTAAAGCTTACTTAACCTTGATGTAGCTTTGCAGTTCACTGTTAGCTTGAAAGATAGACAAATGGTACTGCTGCCACCATAGCTGCAAGTTGTCTTGGTCTGCCACATTTAAAAGGACCCTTGGGCAAAACGTCTATTTTATACTGCTCTCAGAAAGAACAATTGAAAAGATATTGCCTTCATTTACTGTAGTGCCCAATAATGCTGATGAAATTGGCTGGGCTCACTGTGGCTTCAAGTTTGTATCAACTTGAAACTGCACTGATCATTTCATTTCTAAACCTTTTTATGTTTCAGTTCAATCCTTTTGCTTATGGAGCTCACAGTGTTTGTATTATACTGTAATAGTATGTAGGAATGACCTTGGGAGACATGTAGAAGAGTCATAGATCAGACAATGGATTTGACAAATGGCAACTAAATGGCACCCTCAGAAGGAATGAGGGTGTGGCGAGACAATCAGAAGGCACTCTCCCTCGTTTCTTGGACTAAAAAGGTGAGGGGGATTATTAGATTATTTACTTTCAGGCTTATAACATTCTCTCAATAACATTCTATATTGTAAAGCTTACAATATAGATAAAACTAGATAAGCTTCTTGTCTGGTTTAGTAATAGCAATAACACTTAGACTTACAGTATATATCACTTCATAGTGACTCACTCACAATCTCTGGACAGTTTACAATGTCAGCATATTGCCCCCAACAATCTGAGTCCTCAATTTACCAATCTTGGAAGGATGGAAAGCTGAGAACCTTGAGCTCCATCAGGATAAAACTCCTGACTGTGGGCAGAGTTACATGCCCGGTCTCACTGCACTTACAGATGCAAAGAGGATGTAAAACGTTAAAAAAAGCTTGCCATCCATTGGAAAATGCTATGCTAGCATCCGTTGTGTTACTCATTGCATAAGTGTTTCATACGCTCTATCCATCAAGCATCCGTCCACTGCGATTTCATCCATGCAAGAAGTTTTGAGCTGCACAAAACTTTGTGAACGGATGAACTCTCCACCGTGTACGATGTAAATCCACAACATACGAGCAACAAACGTTCTATGTCCGTTTATCATCTGTTAAATGTCCGCTGTATACTCTCTGCATCCTCTGGCATCCTTGCAACTCACATCCGCTGCAGCTGAAAATGGAAAGAGGGAGGAAACAAAAGTACACGGAACGTCTACACAGTGTTAGTAACACGGAAATAGAAAGGATGCACAGTGAACAGTTTGCATCCGATATAACATCCGCGCGGCATCCCCCTTCTTTCCTTTAGGCGTACGTGATGCATCCGCTTCATCTGCTATGCGTCCACTTTGAAATTATCCCCCAGAACCCCTTTGGAGATGTCATCCGCTTTCATCTGCTAGGCTTCCTATGAACATCCGTTTAACATCCCTGCTACATAATACCCATGTCCATTCTTTTCCGTTCTGTTTATGCAATTTTTGCCACTTTTTGGAGCGGATGACAATGGATGGAGCTACCCCCGAAATTTTGCTCGTCCACTGTGTCCTTTATGCATACGTTTTGCGTCCGTCGACCAGTGGGACCGGGCCTTTAGCCTGCAATACTACATTGAAACCACTGCATCATCATGGTTCCTCAAAGGGCTAATATCTGTTCACCCAAACTAAATAATGAAGTTGCAGACAATAAAATTGCTTTCTTAACTGGCAGTTCACAGAAAAAATGTTAGGTTGGACAGTAGTTATTCCAGAAGGTGCTATAGCTCCATCAAAGAGAGAAAAACTGCATCCTGCCCCCCATGAGCTGCCCTACTACAAGAGAAGGAACACTGCTGTTAAAAGCTGCAATATTCAAACTATTAAACACTGTGAACATGTCATTTGTTTTGTCTAATCTGAAAGTAACATCATTTGTCTTTATAAAGTAATCTGATTAAGAATATGGACTACTGAGAGCAGAATATTCACTCAAAGGAAAATGATCTAATAGTTAAGGCACCTGGGTAGAAACCAGGAGGCTGTGAATTCTAGTCCTGCCATGGGCATGAAAGCCAACTGGGTGACTTTGGACCATTCACCAGGAGACTGTGAGTTCTAGGGATGCCTCGGGAATGAAAACCAGCTCAATGATTTGAGGGCAGTCACTGTCTCTCAGCCCACCCCACCTCACAGGGTTGTTGTTTTGGAGAAAGGAAGAAGAGGAAGGAATAATATGTATGTTCCTTGCCTTGGGTTATTATTATTATAAAAATAATAGAGGTGGGATATAAATTAATAAATAGCTAAACAGGAAAGGCAGGCATCAGGAAACCTGCCCAAAAAGGACCAACCAGAACAGCTTACCTTCTCTGCAAGAATGGGAAAACAAGAAGCAGGAGAATTTCCAATAAGGCCCTGTGATAGCCATAGTCTAGATCACGGTTCTTCCAACTTGGCAACTTTAAGACTTGTCTATTTTAACTCCCAGAAATCCTGACTGAAGAATTCTGGGAGTTGAAGTCTACAAGTCTTAAAGTTGCCAAGTTTGGAGATGCCTGGTCTAGACCAGTGTAGCACATGTTGGCGGGGGATGTTGACATCCACCCATCTTAAAGTTTCCAAAGTTGAGAAACACCAGTTTGGACTGTTATCCACCCTGGTTGTTTTGCCAAGTCATTGCAATCTAGAATTTTTAAAGTCATCTCTACATTTGGGAACAGCAAAGGAAAGAAATGACTTAATGCAGTCATTATGCAGAATTTCCCTTTTATCTATCTATGGATCTCAATGAAGAGGGGAAGAAGCTGCATATAGGAAGCTAGTAAGAAGCCCCAAACTCTGTGGGCTTCTAGCTTTTCAGCAGGAAAACTAGATTTGCAAACTTTGTGTCGCGTGACAGCCAAGCTGGAAATAAATTGGCTTAGCTGGCGAACAGAGCTGAGGTTGTAGGATCAGAGAGTGTGCTGTTCATCCTGGAGCCATGCCAACATTTTCTGTGATGAAGCCATATAACTTTCAGAGTTCCTAGCTAATTCTGAGAGCAATAAAACAATAGATTTGAATGCCTACAGTTGGGAAAAAAGTGATACAAGCAAAAGGATTCCTTGTGAAGATTTCATTCTTAAGAATGTCAAAGCTAAATGATCCTATTAATTTTTAAAACAAACAGGTTCATTATTTCAAAAATGTAGTGCTTCATCTGTGCAGTGAATGTGGTTATATGTGTGACAGCTAGAATATATTTACTAGGTTATTGCTGTAAGGCTTATAAAGGACTGTAAATATGGCAACTATTAAAAAAACAAAGCAGTAAAATTCTAGTTATTTGTTTCTAAATCTTTTTTCTTCCTAGGTGATTCTCTGAATTGAAATTTAGATGCTATCACAGTTGAGCTGTACTTATTATTATTTAAAAACAGACTTTGTCAAAATCTGACATGAACCTACCAAATAAAATGTTTCAAGGTGTGAATTAATTTCCAGTCTTGTATGTTACAGAGAAACTTCAACAGAAGGCTGTGTTCCAGGATGGTCTGTAGGTCAGACACCCCTTTCCAGAGTTTGTTTCTCAACAAAAATGCCAACATTCAGCCCTTCAATCAATAAAAGTTAGGAATACAGTTTCCTGTATCCACAACACTGGATTAATTAATCCAGCCTGGATTAATTGTCTGGGGGGTGCTTTGGGGGTGACATTTCTCTGTGGACCACCAAATTTTTCTCAGGACCACCAGTGGTCCCCGGCCCACTGATTGTCAACCACTGTTCTAGAGCCTCTAAAAAGCAGGAGAAAACAGTTTGTGGTTTCTCACACTTTTCAGAGGCTGTAATGTCATGTGAGAGCATTGTGCAAAGTTCTTAGGCCTCATGCTGCTTTGAATAGGCATTTTTAAAGATAAAGACAAAGAGCAAAAATACTTACAATTATGTAAGAATTTATTTATTACCTATCAGCAGAGTCAAGTTAGACATTATCTGGATTTTTGACATGCCAAATCCAGAAAGGTCGCCATAGCAGGAGCCAAGATGGATGCACACAAGACACACATAAAAACAGCCTGATTGCTCCATCTTGGTCTCCATCTTAATATTTTCAACTATTCCATGCAGACATCCCTGCCCTTTACTAATTGCAACCCCCAACCAAAAAACCCAAAACTTAATTATGTGTTTTAGATCTAGAGATCATCTGACTTCAAAATGATCTCGGTTGGCTTACTTCTACAGAAGAACAATAAAAGAATTAGCATCAAAACAAAGGAAACCCCATGTGGCTGGACATCATAAACTCTCTAACAAAATCATCAACACAAATATTTGTTTATCAGATTTAGAGACTGTCTGCCCTGGGTTTTAGATTGCAGACTGGCCGGAATAGGTCAGAGAGAAGATAGAAAAGAAAGGTAGAACAAGATCTGACACAACTCTTTGGCTTTCTCTGTCCATAAACTATATGGTCAATTTACTCTACTGAGTTGATCCCAGGTGGGGATAATGGGAGTTTAGGCAAATATTTGGGGATCCTAAGTTGGAAAAATCAGCTTTAAAGTTATTTATACCTTTTGGCAGGCAACTATTTCCCTCTGGGGATTATGTATGTATGTATTTGCTTTGTGGCAATTTGTCACATGAAAGAAAGCAGGTTCCTGCTTGAACATTTTATGTCACTGGATAATAAGCATCCTGCTTTATTGATCTTCCCAAAGAAATTCAGTTAAAGCTGGAATGCACCCTTTCTTGGAAGTAAATCTCAGCAAATCGAAGAGGCACTACTTGTGAGTTAATTTAATTATGTTTCAAGAGAGAGAAATCTTTTTTCAGTCAACTCTGCTAAAAATCTAGCTAATCAAATGACTGTAACTCCCCCCCTTTCTCTGTAGAAATATAGAATAGTTTTTTAAAATTTATTTAAGAACAAAACCTAACCAAAAAGAAGGCAGCATTCATTCATGATTAAATAATATTTTGTCTCAACTTTCAGGGTTCAAAATAGAATTCAATTTGTTGACCTTAATTAGACAGAAATCAAATAGTAATAGTCCCTTCCAGTATTAGAAACCTAGCCATGGAAGTGATTTATATAGGTAAACCTTAGTGGAAATTAGAAAAGTGATCTATGATTCTTAAGTTCCCAAGATGGAAATTCTTTCCCATCCAGGACTATGTAATCAGCATCTGGGCTACAAAGCTCTCCATTCATTGTTGGATGTCTATGGAGATTCTCACTCATCCAGGTCATAATTGTCTCAAATGTGCCTTTTTTTTTCAAAAGACAACTGGACTGTTAGAGGAGAAGGAGGAGAAGGAAGAGGAGGAGGAGGAGGAGGAAGAGGAGGAGGACCATTGTAGAACTATATCCTATCTACAAGGCAGTCATTTCAGCAGTTCCAAAAAGATTTCCCTATCTTTGCTTTTATGTACACTGAGAGCATTTGCACCAAGACAAATTCCTTGTGTGTCCAATCACACTTGGCCCATAAAGAATTCTATTCTATTCTTTTGCACTCTAATTCAGGTAACCTTGAGGCACAGACAGGGGTAGGATTTTACTGGTTCTGACCAGTTCTATAGAACCCCTTGTTAACTTTCTAAGCAATTCTGATTGTTAGAAGAAATCTCCTTTTTTTTTATCCACCTTATTACACTCTTGGAAGTATGACTAGACTTACTGTTTTCGAAGTATTTTTTTTTTTTACTTTCTTAAAAGGGAAGGGTTATTTTAAGCTTTTTACACTGGTGTTGGGAGGAGATACTCTCCTGGATATACTTCCAGCCATGTGCAACAATCAGCACTTTGAAGAAATAATTGAATAATTGGAAAGGAGTTTTTAATGACACTAAACAAACTGTTGTAAGTCAAGGACTACCTGTATTGTAGAACTGTGTTAAAACTATTTATTGATATGTACTGTACATGGGTCTGAAATCAATATTTAAGACTTGTATTAATTTGAGGATTCTTTGTGTTTGCTTGTTTAAGATTCAGATTCCATACCTTTAGAAAAACAACTAATATCAACAGAGGAAGAGAGAATGAAAAAGAGCTCTTATTTTGTCTGTCTTATTCGTGGATTCCTTGAATTATTTATGTTGAACGTGCCTGGCACTGCAAACAAATAATGCAAGTCATTTCAGCAAGTTTTTATCCAAATAAATCTTCAGTGAGGATTTTATAGCTCATAGCCTGCATAACAACAGACATAGTTGCATAACTTTTGGCTTCATTTTCATAACTCTACAGAAAGAGAATTATACATATCTACCTCATTCTTGCGAATGCTGGGCTGTCCTCAAATGGAAAAAAAAAACACCTTTATGCTTACCATTCGAAATACTGATTAATTCAAAATAACTTGTTTTTGAATGGATCTATTCATTCAATATAAGGGACGCAGTGGCTCAGTGGCTAAAATGTTGGACTTGATGATCGAAAGGTCGGCAGGTCAGCGGTTTGAACCCTTAGTGCCGTGTAATGGGGTGAGCTCCCATTACTTGTCCCAGCTTCTGCCAACCTAGTGGTTTGAAAGCAGGTAAAAATGCAAGTAGAAAAATAGGGACCACTTCAGTGGAACAATGTTCCGTGCACCTTTGATGCTTAAGCCCATGTCACACTGCACCAATGGATGGAAAGAGGATGTAAAACGGAGAGAAAAACTTACCATTCGTTTGTTAACGCGATTCATCCGTTCTGTATTCACTGCGTCCGTTTTTCTTCCTCTCTATCCGTCCAGCATCCGTCGACTGAGGTTCCATCCGC
>BHFT01009432.1:0-10651 GCA_004320025.1 Laticauda laticaudata
TTTTGCTCATCCGCTGTGTCCTTTTTACAAATGTTTTGCATCCGTCGGCCAGTGTGACAGGGCCTTTAAAAAAAAGTGGTGCATGCAATTTTGTCTTCATGATATGTGCTTTACTTGGATTCAGATGAAATAATGGTCTCATTTTTGAAATAGTGTTGGGTATAAAATCCATCTAAATAGTGTAATTTATGCCTTGCCAGATGCTTTTGGATTGCAATTCCCATCACAAACAATTCTTGCTGCCAGTTTGAAAATGTTGTCTGTTTTGTTAAGACCCATAAGTCACAAACAGGCCCAACTGTTACTCAGATGTTATAGGGGATTATTGATATTTATGGTTATTCATTTCTTGAGCTGTGCTGAGCTGTGTTTTGCTTGGAACAGTGAAGATCCCAGGTAAATTTAGATATTGATTGTTCCCAAACTAATTAACTCATTGAAATCCCTGCCTTTCCTCCATAGAGTAAGAATGTGAACCTACACAATGAGTGTAAGGAGCCATGGAGATGACTTTGGCAGAACCATCCAGAAGTTATTAAGACAGGTGCAGAAAGAAGGAGGAAGAAATCCAAGTAACTCCCCACTAACTCCCTGGTATATAACAAAGGCATAGTTCCAATCTGTTCAGGAATTCTGTTTCCCAATCTGCTCTATTTCATAATGAGTCACTTGCACAAGTCTTTTTGGAAGCACTGGAAAAGAAATGTGAGAATGTAAAGGTGGCTACAACTCCCACCTTCATTCACAAAAAAAAAAGAAAGAAAGAAAGAAAGAAACTAGCTGTTTCTTCCCCTCAGTTCACATACCTCCATGACCTGTTTATTTGTCTGTCTGAAATAAAAACATCCAGGCCCTTTGTAAAACTAGAATACCCTGACTCGGTGAGAGAAGAGAAGAGAGAACATGACTTTTGAAACATCGTTCAATGTTTCAGCAGAGGTGGTATTCAGCAGGTTCTGTCCAGTTCTGGAGAACTAGTAGTAGAAATTTTGAGTAGTTCGGAGAACTGGCAAATTCCACCTCTGACTGACCCCACCCCATCTATTCTCTGCCTCACGAGTCTCAGTTGATTGGCTAGGTCTTCTTTTGATGCCCTGATGCCCTGCAAAGGAGAATGGAGCTGGAAATCAAGTTAGAAGGGTGGAGAGGGAATGGGAATTTGCAGTAACCTTCCCCCAGGAGTTGGGAGGGAATGGGGATTTTGCAATATCCTTCCCCTGCCATGCCCACCAAGCCATGCCATGCCCACCAAAGCACGCCCACAGAACTGGTAGTAAAAAAAATTGAATCCCACCACTGGTTTGCACTGGAGGGCATGAGGAGGAGAGGAAGATCTTTTGAAACACCAAAAGAGCATCCTTTGGAAGGGTTGAGATGGGGAGAGGAAGCCAAAGACCAACAAAGATGAGAAAGTTGGAGGATTGTAGAAATACTCCAAAAGAAATCTATGAGTGCTTTCACACATCTTGAAACCATAGGAGGAATATAATTAATTAACAGAGCACACAAGTGGAAGTTGGCTCTTACTCATCCTTGACTCACTGCAAAGGCAACATGTACCAATTTTTCTGTATCATTTTTAAAGAGATGTTTCCCATATTCTGCCAATAAGAACTTGCTGTTTGGACATATATCCTCCCTTAATGAGTTGCAATGCAATAGCATCTTGTTGCAATGTAAAGTGAGGGTCAGTTACTTGTCCTGCTTCATTTGGCTGTCAGAAACTCTACTAGTCACTGGCCATTCTTCTTGGGGCCAAAAGAATACAAGAGCCAACTTTCCTACTATTTCTGCCCATCCTGCCATGATAGATGGATAAATGGCAAGAGAACTATTGGAAGTGGTACAGTTTTGGCCAGCAGTTTTCTAATCCTACAAAAGCTAAAAGGAAATTGAAGCATGGAACAGCTCTTTCACTGACATCTCCCATAGTAAACCTGCCCATATAGCCTGGTGGACTAGGCCCAGCAATGCCTGATCCATAGGAATGGTGAGTGCAGGTTTCAACATGTACTCTGTACCTTTCAGAAGACTGCTGACCATACCTTAACCTTGCCTGACTACAGCTTCTAATCCACAGAGTAATAACTAATGCAATACTTCTATCTCAACTTGGAAAAAAGTGTGGGGAAACTGACTATTTAGCAACCACAGGCTTATAGTAAAGCATGGCAGAACTGGAGCCTGTTCTTGAACCCCATAAAATGATTTATCTGAGGAATGGGAAGACTGTTACTAAGAGGATCCATGTGTTTCAACCAAATTCTCTTGTCATGGGTGGCCAGAAAAGCAGAGGAAATGGCTCATTTGGTACCAGTTCTATTTGGTAAAAATTACAGCAGAAAGCTCATTTCCCCTCTTTCTTTCTCCACATGGGAAGAGAAGGGCAAGAAAAGAAAGAGAAATGGGTCTTTTGCTAATAACTGGGACTAAAGAAAATGTTTCCCAGGCTACTTCACCATCTTTCTTGCAGACAGAAAGCCTATTCTGCCTCATTGTCAAGGCAGTGTAGAAACAAAAAAAACGTGGGCAGTCTGTTTTATACATACATACGAGGAAAATCTCCTTAATACTGCAGTTTTAGATATGCTCTAAGAGAAAACTACCTCATTGAACCTCCCCTCACAAAAGGATCACATTCAAAGTGAAAAGAGTGCTGGAGATAATCTGTATCTGAAATGGACTGCTTCACTGGAGTGAAAATATCAGATTCACAAAAAGATGCTGTAGAGAAAGTCATAATTGTACTTAGGCATGACTTAGAAGTTGCATCCATGCTGATGGTATTTTAAATTAGGGTTTGACAAAGTTTACCACTACATTTTAAATGTATTTATTAAATAAATTTATGTGGCTGCTCAATGCATGCACAATTGTTCACTACCCACTTGTGTAGAAAGAATTGCAGAAACACAATAATGTGATTTCAGGCTGATCAGCTCTGTCTAGGGGCATTGATAAGACAGTCCACATTTTGGTTCTGAGGATTTGGTCAAATATACTATATACTTTGGTTAGAAAAAAAATATTCCTTTTGTCACCCTATATAGATATAATGTTCAGTGTACTACAGCATAGCTATTTAAATTGGGAGAATGGAAAATAGAAAATAAAGTTGTTTCTTTTCTTACTACATCCTGAAAAAATGTGCTTGTTCCTTACACTACAAAAAACGATAGAACCAAATCTCTTATCAAGATTAGCATACTTGTGGTTGTGTGTGAATGTTTCAGGAAGAAGATCTGGAAAGGAACAGTTAAAGGATCCTTGTCTAATATGGTAAAACCAAACAGAATTTGTCCTGAATTTGTTGCTTTTTAGAATCCCTGAGCTTTCTACAAATGTCTCATTAACTACAAATCATATAGTTTACAATTTTGTTTTTATTGTTAACCTTACAGGAGATTTAAGCAAAGAGGATCAAGCAGATACTGTCAAGAAAGATCTGTTTGTAATGGGGAGTATTTTTGAAGTGTAACAAAAATAATTTATTATTGAGTTCAGATGTTGTGTCTTTTATAGCTATAAGAATTTTCTCCTACATCTTGTACATTGTACTTGCTAGTTGTCATGGAAACACAATAATTTCTTTCCATGTCAAAAGAACTTAGAAACTCTGGAACATTATCCTTCCAGAGATTCTATAGCTCCCACTATGATGATGTTCAGAAGTCATTGGAACTTTGGCTGTTATCCCAGTCCTTGGGGCAGAAGGGAATGTTGAGGGCCTATAGGTTTTTTAAATTATTGTTTATTGTTATTAAACATATCTTTGTTGGGCTCATGTTAAATTTCTTGTGTAATTGTTCTTATTTTTTAAATGTAAGTTTTCCAGAGACATCTGGTATCAATCAACCTCTAAAATCAATGAATGAATCAATCAATTAACTAGAACCATGATGGTGAACCTATGGCATGCGTGCTGGAAGTGGCACACAGAACTATCTCTGTTGGCATGAGAGCCATCACCCCAGAGCAGGTCCACTATGCAAGCGCCTGACGCCTGCCTGCCAGCTAATTGTCAGGTAGCTGCTGCACATGTGCAGGGGAGTGTTGCATGCACATGTGCAAAAATGTGCATTGCACATGGGGGGTCATGCATGCATGCACAGGGGGCAGGCCCTCCCACATGCATTGCCTTATGGGTGATGGCATGCAGGCGCGCATGTGTGTGCGTGTGCACTTTTGGCACATGATGATGAAAAGGTTCGCCATCATCACTGAACTAAAACATCACTCAGTCTAAACTAATGCATAAAGGACTATGCACAATTATGAAGTGTAGAACAGGAACAGACCAAGGGTGCAGAGTAGGTAGGTCTTCAGGTAGCATTATAGCATATAATATAACAATAGCATTGCTTTTCTTTATCCAAACCAACAGCACTTCTCTTAACCAGAAGAGGCATTTGTATGTGCTCTGAAGCCTCCTCCTCCTCAGAAGTCATTTGCGTCCAGTTAACTCCTGGAACTGCTAGTTATAATTTCAGAGATGCAAAGACTCTTGTTGAGGCAAATTGCTTTAAGTTCGCACCTAAATAAAAGAGAATTACATTGCCTCAATGCAGACTATTCAAAGTACCTTGCACTGCGATATTTTTTTTTAATCTAACATGTACAGTACATCTTTTGAACTTTGGTGTGTGTGTGTGTGTGTGTGTGTATGCAAGTAGTTTGAAGAACAGATAATAACATAGTTGTGGAAGAGTACAAAAACAAAGGGTTATAAGTGTATTCCTGTTTTAATCTGTGAAATTTCTTTATGGTTAATGAAGATGATCTGATTCCATAAGAAAATATATATAAGTGAAGTCACTGCTTTATAGAAGAGCAGCTCATTGGATCTGGCTGTTAAGTCCATGTCACACTGCACCAACGGATGGAAAGAGGATGTAAAACAGAGAGAAACACTTGCCATCCCGTTGGTTAAACGCCGCGATTTCATGCAGTCAATGATTCATCCGTTCTGTACTCACTGCATCCGTTTTTCATCCTCTATATCCCGTTCCAGCATCCCGTGGTCCGATGAGGTCCATCCACTCAAAAAGTTTTTGAGCTTGCCTCAAAACTTTTTGAGCGGAAAATGTATCCAACGCATTCCGTTCTGCATCCGCAACGCATATGGGGAACATCCGTTCTATATCCGTCGTCATCGTTATGCATCCCGCTATATCCGCTAGGCATCCACTCTGCACATTTGGCAACTCGCATTCTGCTCCAGCGGAAACGGACACAGGGAGGGAAAAGCGAACGCGACACGGAACGGACAAAAAGCGTTAAGTAGCATGGACGGAGAAAGGATGAAAGCAGATGCAGCTCGCATACAAGCATTTAAAACGAAAAAACGTTCGTAGAGGGAACCTATCTCAGATAATTTAGGATGTCTGCAGGATGTATAGAGGATGCAAAAGGACACCCTAGGCGGAAAACCTATATTTCCCTATAAAAAAGGGGAGAAACTCACCTGGATCTCGCTTTCAGTCCAGCAGCCCTGCAGTGCAGACCTCTTCAGCCTTCATCTGGCTCTTGCTCTTCCCACAGCATCCAGTCATTCTCACCCAATAGATCATCACGCACACTCCTTTTTGGTGCCATCATCATTCTACAACAGTGCGAAAGGCCATTCTAACAGGCTCTTTTACATTCTTTCTAACGGGAAGAAAAGGAGGCGGCCAAGAAGTGTCTGGTCAAAAATGGTTCGCCGAGAAGAGAGACGTACAGACTGTACTACAAAGCTGATGGTGGAGCTGAGGACGAAACGAAGACACTCTTTGCATTTCAGAACTTCATGAGGATGCCGCCAGCATGTTTGACACGAAGTTTGGTGGAGGCGGCTGAGGACTCAGGTTGATCATCAAGCAGGAGCACAACTTCCGGCCCAGCCTGGAACCTGGCTTCAAGGTGGCACTGGACCTTCGCACCAACCTGGGCTCAGGGACCACCTACAGGAGGCCATATGCATACAAGGCTGGGGGTGCCACAACAACACCATCACATTGGGTGCGTCAGGAGGGAGTGGGGCAGGGCCATCATCAGAATATACCTGGAGGGTGCTCCTTCAAGTGGCCCCATCTCATTGAAGAAGCTGGAAGAAGTTGCAGAGCAGTGGTATTTGCAGAGAAGTGAGACTTCCCCCATCCCGTTGGAAGCCATAGAGAAGGCAGCAACATGCTGCAAAAGCTTCCAGCCAAGTCAGTGGGGTCCACTTATCTAACTACAACAGGGCTTCATTCAGTTCATCTATCTTTGCCCATGGCGTCGCATGCGACTACAAAAGTTCATGTACATAATCGATTGCTTCAGGCAACCGGGTCTTCTTCAGATGCCCAGGGTTATAACAACCACCATAGATGAACCGTCAAGGGTGGCTTGGATGGCAAACCTCATCCGGGGCTTTCCCAGATCCAGATCCCCTGCCCAACGACACACAAGATGGTGCCTCATACTCATCGTGGGGGATGACGCCTTTTCTCCCTCAGAAGCACACTACTCATGAAGCCTTACACTTCCAGATTGCCTTCACCCATGAAGAGGAGGATCTTCCAACTACAGCTGGTCCCAGGGCAAGGCGGGTTGGTGAAGAACGCTTTTGGCAATCCTGGCCAAACAGTTCAGGTACTTCTTCCACCCATGGCAGCATTTCACCCCAGAGGACCTTTGAGGAGATCATGGAAGCTTTGCTGTTCCTGCACAATTCTTCATGCGCACCATGACGGTACTACGCTAGGTTGCGAACAGGCGCTCATGGCACTCACCAACAAGGCAATGGGGAAATGAAGGCCTGGTGATATTGGAGGCAAGGAATGATAGACACTGTGGATGTTGGCAAGGCCCAAACAGAGCTTCAATGTCAGGGAAAACAGCGCAACCTTCCTGAAACCATGGTTGCAAAACTCCCCAAGGCTGGAGCAGTGGAGTGGCAAGACAGGATGATAGCATGCTTTTAATGGATGCTCCTTGAGCCTGGTCTCTCACACTTGATGAGATTGGGCCATGTAATGTTGAGGTGGCCCTACATGAACAGGAGCATTTAAATAATAGATTGTGTTCATGTTTGAAATTGTGTGGATAATGATAAAATTGTTATTGATAATAAGGGCCATTAGGTTGGGCAACCTGTTGTAGGGTGGAACTCATACGTCCCCACTATGCTTTGCACTGGACGGCTTATTCCTAATCCCACAGCTATTACCCATTCCCAAAGGTATCCCTGCCCATCCCACAGTTTTCCCATCCCAAGGTATTCCCTGCTGATCCCAAACCATGCTATTAACCCATCCCCCAAAGGTATCCCTGAGCCGATCCCACAGCTTTACCATCCCAAATATCCCTGCCCATCCACTTGATATCCTTCCCGCATTTCTCTAAAAAGTTTCCACCGCAAGACTTATTTTAATTAAAATAAATGAGCAAGTGTGGAAGCCAAAGATAATCTTTATTCAATAAACAAGCTGTAAAAGAAAATTGACCCAAGTCACCGTGTCAAAGCAAAACAGGGTAGCCACCCAGTCTCTTGCCATTCTTCTTGTCACTCTGAGGCGTTGGCGTGCCCAGTCTCAGGGTGAAGGGTCTAGGTGCTGTGGAGGTTGGCTGCTGCTGGAATGGCTGGTCGAGGTGTCCATTGGGTGGCCTGGCCCCAAGAGGACCAACAGGGTACGGTGTGTTGGAAGGAAGCTTTCCTCAGAGAGCTGCGCTCAGTTCCTGTGATGTTGAAGAAAGCGCCCTCGCTTCCATGGACCATGGGGTGTCAGCCCAATACGATGACAGATGTTCCTAGGCCGCCGGCTTTTGGCTGCAGGGTGGAGGGAAGGGAAGCAGTGTAGTGGGGATGTCTGGGTCTGCAACATAGAGTGAGGTGAGGGGCCGTGGGTGGCGTTCTTGTGGCATTCTGTGGCATCTGTGGCATGGTTGGCATCTGGTGGTGTGGGTGGCATCTTGTGGCGTGGGCGGTGGGCTGCATCGGTGGCGGTTCCGATGTACCTGTGGCCTCACTGGGAACGGCTTTGCCTTGTGCTGCTGGACCTCCTGTAGTCGTAGCCTTGGGTAGGGGGGGGCCTGTGAAAGCCTTGGAGGGCAGACCTGACAATCAACCCTGGAGTGGAGGAGCACCAGGGACTGGGTGGGAGCAGGTTCAGCTGGGTCTTGGAGGGTTTGTGAAGGAAGACAGGTAATCCTTCCTTTAACGCACCTTGGCAACTATGATTCTGACATGTTCATGATGGTCTGGTTGATGTTAGGGGTTGGAAGGGAAGGGCTTGCGGTTGGAGGATGGGGAACGGTAGTCGGTGTGACACAGCTGAAAAAGGAGATCTATGCTGCTTCTGATTGGTGTCCCTGGATCTCCAGCAGGGCCAGTGTGTGGCTCTGCCCTCGGTCTGCCTCTCTGCCTTTCTGGTGGAGGTGGAGGCTGGGGTGGATGTGGGATTTGGCCTGTGGTGGAAGTGCCAACTCCCTTGTTCCCACTGCGTTCCAGGGTCCTCCACGGTTGCTCCACCACTGGTAAGGTGCAGCTGTCGGGTTCTTCCGTTCGATGGCCACGCTCGCACAGATACCCTGGCCCTGGACACAGGAAGCGTACCTTCTTGCCAGAAGAAGACTAGGCTCTCTGCGGGCTGTGCCTGAGAGAAGATGATTGTGGAGAGGGGCTGTGCTTCTCACGGTGGGGGAATCTTCACCCTCCAAGAAGCTGCAGCTTGGCCATCATTGTAGGTCTCTCTCAGGTTTCCCGTTCGCTTGAACCGCGGCCCTGGCCGATTTTCTTGAGGTGCAGCTTCCCGTACCGAGGTGTGCATGTGCTTCCACAGGCCCGAGAAGAGCACCTTCCGAAGTTGTAGCCAGGCTCTCCTGCCTTCCTCTCCAAGCAGCCTGCTTCCTCTTGATGTCTCGGATAGATCCCTGTGTCCCTTCCGCCATAGTTACGTTCTCGTTTTTCCTCCCTCAGCCATTGCGGCACCTTCTCCATCATGTTCCTCTTTCGATGGAGTATGTGCCTCTTCTCCTCTTCACACGGCTGCTCTTCCTCCCCTCTGGCAGGGCCAAATATGGCCCCTCATTAGAGGGCCTTTCAAGTTTTGTAGTAGGGGCTGCTCCCTCCACAAACACCCACCTACCCAGCAGCACCAAAACAACAGGATAGCAGAAAAGACAGGACCAAGGACCAGCAGCAGCCAAAGCAGGCAGCAACCACAGCAGCAGCACCGCACAACCAGGACGCAGGCACGAGGAGCCAGCGCTCAGCAGCGAAGCCAGCAGACCAGCAGCAGATCCCAGCAGCCAAGTAGCACCCCAGGGCCAGCAGCCCAGGCAGGACCAGCAGGACAGACACAGCAGGCACAGCAGGCGTTAACACTGAGGCACACCACAGCGCCCAAGCAGGACCAAGAGGATCCAGGAATCAGCAGCCAAGATAGGCACCGCAAGTACAGCCAGACACAAGCAGGACAGACACCAGCACCGGCAGAACCCAGCAGGTTACACAGCAGGTGACGGGCCAGCAGCAGCAGGACGGACCAGGATCAAGCGCAACAGAGAAACAACGCGCACCAGCAGGACCAGCGGTGACAGCAGGTGCCACGACAGGAGAGCACCCGCAGAAGAACCAGCAGGGGAAAAACAGAGGAGCAAGGCCACAGAAGTAAGCACCAGCAGAAAGCAACGCACCGGACCAGCCAGAAGTAAAACATCGCAGGAAGCACCAGACCACAGAAGCACGCTAAGCACCAGCAGAAAGGCACCAAGCACGCAAAGAGCAGTCGCAGAGTAAGCACGACCAGAGAAAGCCAACACAGCCACCCCTCACGAGCAGTGCCAAGCCTAGAGTAAGCACCAGCAGAAGCAGCCAGCACCACGAAGCAAGTGCCAGCCAGGTAAGCACCAGCAGGGAAGCATCAGCCCAGGAGCAGTTGGCCAGCAGAAGCCTCCAGCACCAGAAGAGTTCAAGCCAAGCCAGCAGAAAGCCCGGCAGAAAAGCCAGAGTCAGGGCCAGGGGGTGGGAATGGTTGGCCCTGTTCCCTCTTGCCCAGCGGGCTGGCAAGCAGATGGCAGAGGGCTTCTTCTCTTTTTCCCCATGGTTGTTGGTGTTGGCTTGTCCTGGGGCTGGGCTGGCTCGTCCTGGCCCTGGGGCTGGTCTGGAGCATTTGTGTCTGGCGCCAGGTTCTTTCCTCTGAATGGTGACCTGCTTGCCTAGCTGCTTCCCTTTATCTCCCGCGGGCTGAATGCGAATGCCTCCTTCCCGCATGCGCAAGTGGACGGCTGTGCATCCGCTAGGGCTTCTGCTAGGCTTCCGCTCTGCATGCCGCATCATCTCCGGCCTCAGGCATTCTGCTTTGCTGCATAACCGCTCCTTCGCCGGGCTTGTTCCTCTTGCTGTGCTCCCCGCGGAAGCCCTGCGGATGTGTCATCTGCTCCCATCTGGGCTTCCATCCGCTAGGGCTTCCGTGGGAAGCATCCACTTTCCATCTCCCTCTTACAATTTCCTCTCCCCCCACGTCCGTTTCCTTTCTCGTTGTGTCCGCTCTCTGGTTATGCAAATTCCGGGGCATTTTGAGGAGCGCGATAACCAACGGATGGAACATTTTCTCGTCCGCTGTGTCCTTTTATCAACAAACGTTTGCATCCGACGGCCAATGTACAGGGCCTTTAGAGGAATTTT